>OZ026618.1:23069053-23091553 GCA_964020975.1 Hermodice carunculata
ATAGAGTGGTGTTCGGTATACGGAGGTGTTCGGTTAGAGAGGTTCTACTGTATGTGTGTGTGTGTGTGTGTGTGTGTGTGTGTGTGTGTGGGTGGGTGGGTGGGTGTGTGAGTGTGTGAGTGTGTGTGTTTATGTACATTTAAATAAACATCAGAGGCGAAGATGAGTTTTGCATATTAAGAATCTATTGATTACATAAATTGACAGTCAGACAGTACAAGCCCTAAAAACGAGGGAAGTCCGATAGTTGCCACGCTCTGTAGCTCTGTGCGTCTGCGTTACCAGATAAAGACCCTCGCACAAGTGTTTATTTGCCAATTCTACATAACAGTGGCTGGATGGCTTGATATTCGCCTACCGTCATACAAAAGTACCCAATTATCTATCTATCTATCTATCTATCTATCTATCTATCTATCTATCTATCTATCTATCTATCTATCTGTCTGTCTGTCTGTCTGTCTGTCTGTCTGTCTGTCTGTCTGTCTGTCCGTCCATCCATCCATCCGTATATATGTCTGTCTGTCTGTCTATCAATCTATCTACCTATCTATCTATCTATCTATCTACCTATCTATCTATCTATAAGTATGTGTGCGTGTGGGTGTGGGTGTATATCGACACATACATGTATGATCGTAGTTATGTATGTATTAATGTATGGTTGTTTAGCAGATAATATGCGAGCAGCATTTAATTTAACACTTTCCAGCTTATCTTTGTTTCATGCTGCACAACCAGTCCACACTGGGCTGGCATGATTCAGTCTCATATATAAATTATAGAAACGTTCTAAGGATAGTCTGTAAAGAATATATGTTGGTTTAAACATATTTATTCAACTAAAGTATATTGGGCTTGTTACAAACAAAGGTTTAACGATTGGAAAAGAGGGATCAGCCCTATATTAATCCCCTTCGTGAGAAAAGACAAGTATGGACAGGACAGCACGAGACGTACATGGAGTCGGGAACATGCTGCAGATGACAACACTCAGACAGCAGGGATGCGTAAGGAATATGTTTTAACCCATGTAACCTGTACAAGTGACTGCTGTGTAGCTTAAATAACAAGTTATACATATACCTCGGTCTTTATGTTCACGGTTTACTCATACTGAGGTATTTAACTTGATGGAATGTTCATGTGAACTCTTCACTGACCATGCAGCAACATGAGCTACCTCCTGAGGGATGAAGGGCAAGCTACAGAACTGAGCTTACCCAACCGCGGCAAAAACGATTCGAGAACACTTGGATCCTCCGTCACAGCACGGAAACGCAGCGCTGCCGCCATCACGCACAGGCTCGGTAAACTAAACGAAATCAGCCAATACGCACAGTACTGAAGGGCCCGGTGGCATATATGTATTCTTGTACAACCAAAAGAATGATAGGATAAATGTTCAAATTTTCATTCGGTATTGACCCATTAACTGGATTTTTTTTCTAAGATTTTTGTTCTATATAAGTTCAAAAATCACACTGAGAAAAAAAAAACAAATGTGAAGCAACTCTGACCAGTGGTTTTAGAAGAAAAAAAATCATCTGACATAGCTACCTAATGAACGCAGATAAAAAAAATCATCTGACATAGCTACCTAATGAACGCAGATAAAAAAGACCTGTACTGAGTTTGAAAGACAATGGAGAAAACAGGTTTTAATCAGTAAAAAGTGAGCTCTTTTTCAGGAAATTGGGTCAAGTCAGTGTATCATAACACTAAATTTTACACACCTTTCTTTTAAAAAGTCCAATATATAATAAAGAAGCCTTCAATACACTTAGCAATCGTACGTGTCGATAAGATCTCCTATAACAAGATGTAAATCCAGTGCACACTTCAAATGAAATGTATTGCAAATGACTTAATTGCTCGATGTTGTCAATTGCCAGAAGATGGCGTTGCATGTTGTTGCATGCTCGATAAGCATCGACCCACGATACCAATCTACCTTTATATTCCTCAATCCAATACTTGGTCTCCTTAAAAATAAATGGAAATATTTTTGGCTGACAGTATGAGGATATTCTATTCTCATTTGTATCATAGACCATGTTAGCAAGCTGGTTGAGAGAAGAGGCCCATTGAGAACTTTGAACTTTTACTTGCAAAAAACAAGCTCCATGACTTGAATAACGTAGCTTTAAAATACTTTCTGGGACTCTTGGGCCTGTCACACTTCTCATCTCAAAATACCATCCAAATTTGTTTTCAACCTTTTCCCAACACCACACTACGTTATAGCACTTTTCCAGTAATGACATGTTATCGCCCTGCTTCTGCATATAATATGGCTTGTATTCAGCATACAAGGTATTCATAAAAGGATAGGCCAGAATTGTTACTGTATAAAAAGGTAAACATTTATTGGCAGTGGGGTATATCTGTAAAAAGACAGATACTAATTTTTCACATGTGTAACATGCAAATCCAAAAGAACGATATGAAGTGTATAATGTTAGGAATACATTTTGAACATTACTCACAAGCATGAACTTAAAACATTGCGCAAATCCAAGCATAGCAGTTGCAGACACATTTCTTTGTAACCTGAACGTCTGTTCTAAGCATTTTGGTTGAAATGTGAAGACAAATGAAATGAAATAAAATACAACCGAACAGAGAACTGGTAGTCGTAGTGTAAATTCTAAGGGGTCGTCAGGATATATTAAAAGATGAGATGGATGAAAATCGTTAAATGGTTGATTTATCTTACAACGAGATGGAGTATACATTGGATTTTTAGTTTCAGTCTTATCCAGAAAATATTTTACTTTCCTCCAAGTGCTCACCGTCATCACACAGGTTAACCCCGGGGAAGCATACCTGTACTGACCCAGGTATTCTAAAGGAAACTGGGACAGAATAAAAGAGCGTCTTGCCTTGAAGTACACTTTCGACCTTGATCTATCTCCAAATTTAAAATTCCAGTACCTGTATTTAAAATCCATATGCATATTGGAAATGTTGGCCTGGCTGTGTCTGAAACAAGGCTGGTTTAATCCGTGCCACGTTGTTGGCATAACAGTCACAAAGTAACTCAAGGATTCATGAGAAAATAGCACCGTTACCAAGATGAGCGTGGATAAGGAAGACACTACTCCAATTGGTTTATTATGGTATTGAGTAAAACTGCAAAAGGGCCCTATTTTTGTGACATTATGGTCAACCTTTAGATCAGAGCCATCGTAGAAAACCAATCCTCCATGTGCGCATTGAAACGTTGGTCCAGGCATCTGTATGTCAGATACAGTCAGGTTTATACTCATATCTCGACTAGTAGTAAAAACAAACAATGCCTGCGTGATTTCAACGACCTGTGGTGTAAAATGAACACGAAAAGATGTTGTTTGGCGGGTGATATGCTTTGTGAAAATGTCTGTTCCAGCAGATACTGCTTTCAATCGTACGTATATGATTCCGTCGCCATGTGGATCACTGCAACGTATAGTGAGCGCAATCACGTGAGATTTACTAACCCACAGGCCTCGAACATGGTGCATGCGACGGGGGGTAAAAAATGATATTCTGCTTGTCACATTAAGCAGTACTAATCCTTTGTAAAAATGAAGGCAAATATAACCATTGCCGTTCTTTAGTACACCTATTACATCAACGAGATATGAAATCCCTTCATGGGTTCTGAAAATATAGATATTTGATTGAAAATTACTCCCATGAATGTTTTTTGTCACTTGTGGCAGTGTCAAAAAATGAAATGATTCTGGTGAAAGCCATATGCTCTTAAACTTTTCATTGGATTTTATAGCAGATATTTGGTGTACGTAATTTGACGTACAAATTGGGATACGATACAAATCACGCAAAACATTTATATGCAGAGCAATAGAAACTTGATTTCCTTTCGACTTGAAGTTTACGTTGCGACGTTTTCCGCAATACCTATACCGACTGCCATATAGTGTTCGTCTTCTGTCATCAATTTCTATGGCCAAACCTTTACATAACCTTCCTGTGTATGGCAATTCCATGTCAATTAATATTACGTGTATCGTACCTAGAAAAGGCGCGATAATGTACCATATAAATGGGAAATTACCCCTCTGTCCATATAATCTTGTATATATGAAGGATTCTTTGTCACACAACTTTGTCTTTATACCAGATACACCAGCATAAAATTCGGTTGCAAAACGATTCAAAATAGCAGTTCGCCTGGTGAGTGAAGAGCACCGGTGTAACAACTCATTGAGACAGCCCAACACACTATACAAATGTAGCACCAAAATAAAACTATGGACCCATTCTGTTAAACATTGCCATAGTAATCGTGGCGACTGTAATTCCACATTTACCAGTAATCTGCCATGTGTAAACTTTTTGGTTGAATAAGCTTCGTACTTGGCATTGAGCCTTTCAATTAGTTGAGATTTTAATTTTATATTAGGACCGGTCGTTATAAACCAAATACTTTTAAGCTCCCGCCCGCAAACAAAATCAACTGAATATCTTACCGTGCGTATACATAGAAATCCATAAGTCCGTTTTGAAATTGCAGTAACAATTTTTAAATATACTTGCAGTCTTGGATGAACCTGAATCACTAAATCCATAAGTCCCAATTTCACATATACATTATTTATGAAAAGAATCGGCTTCCTGACTAGTATATATCTGATTGCGTTTTTAGAAAGTTCAATAAAGGTTACTACATCACGACATTGCTGGGAAATACACATATAGTTTTGATGCAACAGTTCTACGTGGTGTTTTCCCGTCATATACATCAAACATTTTGCGATCATATTTATCTTATACCGAAGCAAAATTGCATCTTCATCCATCGATCGTGCAGGTATTTGAAATGATATCCGTTTTGCCATAAGATGTAGAAACATAGTCAAGGAAAAAAGGCAATATGGGAATTCCATTGAAAGCAATGCCGGATCATCCCTGGTTGGAATTAAAAAGCCAATACAGTGTTCTGGTTCTTGCTGTCGTGTAAGGTCTAACAACACTTGTTATATCTGTGTGCCAACACAGACGTGTTTTTCCTCTTAATTTTTTATTTCTTTCTTCTTGTGTTTCCTTTCCTTCATTCTTTCTTTGCCTTTCTTTCTTAACCAGTAGATGTGTCCGACATTTTATTTGAAGACTACGAAACCCAAGAAAAATCCAAACCTAGTATGTTCATACTCCCATACTTAAAGTCTGGCTTTTTGGAAGAGGGGTGACAGCTTTGAAAATTATGCAAAAATCTTTAATTTCTTCAAGACTATTACAGGTAGAGGTAGCAGTCCAACTGCAATTCATAGGTTTGTGCATCCAATGAACTAGAAACAAACGTTGTAGAATTCGGATGTTTACCTATTAAAGTGACTCCAAACATTTAAATGCTGAATATCTAAATTTAAAACTATTATGCATAGATGTTCCATTCTGACTTCGAATCCGAAGTTTGTCCAATTGTGTCCAAAGCTAAGCTCTCGGATATCATTAAAGCTAGAATCTATGAACAGTGTGTGGCCTTATCATTGAAGTTGAAATAATGCAAATTGGGGTAAAAATACCAGACTTGTATGTAAACACGTACATTTGGGATAGACAAAGACATAAAATAAGCCATGATTTGTCATGAGCAACTAATAACATGTATATGTACATCAGTAAAATTTCTTGTTTTCTCTCATGCCAGATGTAACACTTTCATGCTGCCATATGTAACCATTCTGTCACCCGTCCATGCAGTAGTGTCAACAGTACATGAATCAAAGTTGCAATAAAAAGTGTACCAAAACTAGCTACAGTTTCGACTTACATGAGCAAATATATTTTTGTTTGCCGACACTTAACATTCTGTTTTATCAATTATTCTTTTTTTTCTGACATTTCCTTTTTACCGGATTGTTTCATGCCTGGAGTATTATTTTGCTACAATTTTTCATCAAAAGTCATGTTTATGCTTTCTGTAATGTAGCTTTTTTCAATTTCAGTTTGAATGTACAAGACAACAACTTTCATTTCTAGGTACAAAGACAGAGTTACTTTGAAACTCCTCTTCTATTCCGGTTTCATTGTGTTTCTGTGTTATTTAGGAGAGAACCGGCTAGATTGCATGCTCCTTGTACTGGTTTGAGAGGTAAACAACTCAAAAGTTAGAAAGTTGTAATGATACTGGAAATGGAAATTGTAACATGACGGTAGATTGGAAAAAAGCAAGTGTGGGTGAAGTGAGAACATATACAGAATATTGTGAAAAAAATACTAAGTACTCTAAGTATACCACATGATGTATTGCACTGTAAGGATGTTAATTGTAAAGATTCATTACATCATAAGCAAATTGAGTCTTTTTATGAAGGTATTGTTTCAGTACTGAAGGAAGCAGGTAGAATTGCCATTGGAGAGAAAAGAAGTAATGGGTATAAGGTAATACCTGGCTGGAACAGTGTAGTTGAACATTTTCATGTAGTAGCTCGCGATGCCTTCCTGATGTGGGTACATGATGGTAAACCTAGAAATGGGTGGTTGTTTGATTATATGTCTAGATCTATGATGAAGTTTAAATATGCTTTGAGAAGGTGTAAAAGTATGGAAGATCAACACAGAGCTAATGCACTTGCCAATGATATGAGTAAGAAAGATTTTAGAAATTTTTGGAGAAAGATTAATTCTATTAATAATAATAATACAGTTTTACCAGATGTTATTGATGGTAAAAGTGGTGAGAAGGAGATTGCTACTGCATGGCAGGATCATTATAGTAAATTGTTAAATGAAATCGGTGAAGCAGAAGCTCAACAGTTTATGTTTTTACATTGTAATGATACTTATGAGGACCTTAAAGTTAATGCTGAAACAGTTTATAATATAGTGAAGAGTTTGAAATCTGGTAAGGCAGGTGGAGCAGATTGGTTAACAGCAGAACATTTAAAATATGGAGGTGGTAGGTTAAATGTTTTATTAGCATTGAGCTTCACTATGATGAAAGTACATGGATTTATACCTGATAGTGTGATAACGACTATTATTGTTCCTTTGGTTAAAAATAAAAATGGAGATTTGCAAGATAAAAACAACTATAGACCTATAGCTCTAGCAACTGTTGTTTCGAAAGTTTTAGAAAAACAAATTTTGGTAGAATGTGAGAGTAATTTTACCACTACTGATAATCAGTTTGGATTTAGAAAAAATCATGCAACAGATTTGTGCATTTTTGCCTTGAAACAACTTTTGCATTGTTATACTTCTTCGTCAAGTCCTATGTTTGTATGTTTTTTGGATGCGTCAAAAGCGTACGATCGTGTGAGGCATCGCCAGCTTTTTGAAGCCCTGGTGGAACGTAATTGCCCTAGGTATATTATAAGATTTTGGCATATTGGAATAATGCACAAGTAATGTCCGTTAAATGGGGCAAATTTGTGACTGAATGTTTTGCGGTAACTAATGGAGTGCGTCAAGGTGGAGTGCTCTCCCCCGGACTCTTTAACATTTATATAGATATTATCAGTAAGAAGCTTAATGAGATTAATATAGGTTGTGTTGTGGATGGTAAAATTGTAAACCACTTAATTTATGCAGATGATATGTGCCTTATGGCACCCTCAGCTAAAGGGCTTCAGTCTATCATAGATAAATGTGTTGAGACAGCTGATAAATTGAATATTGTTTATAATAAGAAAAAGACTGTTATCATGTGTATACAGCCTAAGACATGGAAATTACAGGTTTTTCCTCAGTTGTATTTGAATAATCAAGTAATTACATATGTGAATAGTTATAAATATTTGGGGTGTATGCTGTACAGTGACTTGTCTGACGATGCAGATGTACAACGTCAGATAAGAGCAATGCACAGCAGAGCCAATATGTTAGCTCGGAAATTTGGTAAATACTCTGAAGATGTTAAAAAACAGCTTTTCTGCTCTTATTTGGGTAATGCATATTGTTGCCAATTATGGGCCAAAGTGAAAGTTCAACAGTTAAATAAAATAAGGGTAGCCTATAATAACTCATTTCGCATTTTCTTTAACATGCCAAAGTTCCAAAGTGTTAGAGAACAGTTTGTACAGAAAGGTTTACTTACTTTTGATGAATTGATAAGAAAAAGCATATATAGTTTTTGGCAAAGACTTGGAGAAAGTGAAAATAGTATTATTTCTTGCCTGGTTGGTTCTCACTATAAAGTGGTGGAGTTATATACATACCAGAGATGGCATAGGCTCTTGTATATGTACAGATAATTGGAAATGGAGGTTGATTGCGTCGCTGTATCCTAGTTGATTGCATTATTGTAATTTTTTTTAAATTGTACATATATTTGCATCTTAATTTTATTAATAGCACTTGAATCAAGTTCATTGTGATTGAATATTTCACTTTAATATATGCTCTTTTATATTGTATTGTATATATGGACCGTGAGTCTGCAATAAAAGAATCTTAATCTTAATCTTCATCTTAAAGGTGATACTATGGTTTACGTTTGGTCGATTTGGAATACTGCTCGATCACAGCAACAAATTAACTACTAAACAATCAAAAAGTGCTCAGCCGTTTTTTGTGCATAATGCGCTACAACAACCTTGACAGTCGTTAATGTTCAGTAACGAAATTACAGTAATTATAGGTAATAGATTTACCTAAATAATTACATCATCAGTCGTTTTTTGGGAGGGGGGCTGTTTTCACTGCAAAGCAGGTGCAGTTACTTTTCTACCTGACCAAAGCAAAGTTATTGTGAATGTAAATGATTCGGAGAGCAGTGTAAACTGTGAAGTTTATTTTATTCGGACGAATGAACACTTGTAGTTTCAGGTGACCGCAGTCCATTATGGTTGCAATATAAAAACAAACATAACCATTTCAATAACCTCAGAGAGCAATCAAAATCGGAATTTTGTCAATACCAAATCACGGAAATTCATCAGATTCTCACAAAGTGTAGAAAACGTGGAAAAATATGCTTGGTACCCATAGTTTACATCTGAAAAGGTGATTTTTTTAAAACCTGATTACAATCAAGAGCTACCCAAAGCTGAACATACTGGAAATTGTTATAATAGTTTTTTGTTAAGTTGCTACCAAACTCTCAAAACCCGCCACCTTCTCAAATTTCTTCTCAAATAGGAACCACCAACCTATGCCAGTATATAGCTTATTTGAAATGCAAGTATATTCTAGGTAAAAACACGGGCACACACACACACACACACACACACACAGTATGGAGGATTTTTTGTCACTTATCATAGGATACAATTTCTTTCATGATCATCAGCTTGTCACGAGGTGGCAATCTGTATTTCGGCACGGCTTTTCCACTGATACCGCCCAGTTTTCGTAGCAGGTACAATCGTCCAACAAAAAGATAAAGGAAACTATACCGGTGAAACATTTCATGACCTGAGAAAGGCATTTGATACTGTCGATCAATCAATTCTTCTTGCTAAAGTATGTTCATATCCTATTGAGGGAACTGAAATTGTATGGTTTAAATCATATCTTTCCAGACGTACCCCAGCAGGACTTGCAAACGGTTACCTATTAAATGTATTACCAATGTGCTCCGGTGTCTCTTCAGGCTGTATAATAGGACCACAATCACACACACACACACACACACACACACACACACACACATATATATATATATATATATATATATATATATATATATATATATATATATATATATATATATATATATATATATATATATATATATGATTTGCCCGATTTCCCAAGTCACTGAAGAACTGTACTATTTCCTTATGACATAGCACTAATGTACAGTGACAGGGAGATCTCCGAGGTACGAATGGTCCTAAGCAGTGGCCTAGATGCTGTGTAAAATTCGCTGATGTAAAATCACCTGACCATAAACGCAAACGCAAATATTTGCTATTTGGTAGTAGTCGCAAGATACAAAATGCAGACTCTTTAGATCTAAGGTTAGGTGACCACAAAATTGACAAGCACAATCTTTTAAAATATCTTGGCATCTGGCTGGATAGCACTGTCAATATTTAATTCCACATCAGTAAAATTTCTGCCAAAATTAGTTTAGAATTGTACTTGGTAAACATCATCTCAAGGTACTTGTCAGTGAAACACGAAAATTCTCGTTATTGCGTTAGCATTCCCCACTTTGATTTCTGCTGTACTGCGTGGACCAATGGTTCAAAAACTAGACACTTGAACTTTGTAAAACTGTACAAAAGAGTAAGTAGAATGATGATGAATGTACCATGGTATACACTCACGGAACATGTTTCAAGCTGAGTTGGATGGATAACACTGCAGAATAGTTGGAAATACAACAAATGGTGCCTCTTGTTCAACATGCTTGACACTTAATCACCAAGTTACTTGTATGAAAATTTTAACCTTTGGTAGTCAAAATCCGAGGTATTCAACACGTGGTACTACATCCTAAACTTTGGTTCCTCCAAAAGTTCGACAAATTCAGGTAAACGGACTTTCATGTTTGATGATACACATATTTGGAATACCTTATCTAGTGTGGCAAGGCAGCCTACAACTACGAACCATTCCGAAGATAGATGTCGGAAAGATATTAGATAAAGACCGCAGGATACTATAACATACTTATGCGTATACGGAAAGTGAGAAACTTGATATACAACTTTTTACAGTGTATATATGTATGTAAAATTTGTAATTTATGTAATATTTATCTAAGTGTATCTTTTACGTTTTTTAAGGACTCGTGGCCTGTAAAATTAATACAGTTTGCTAGTTCTGTACTAGGGCGATGTTGTAAAATAGTAATAGCTCAATCCAGCAATTGTGGTAATATAAAGTTATTTGACTTTCAATTAAAGTGACTACATGTTTTTATTAAAGTGACGTTTTTGCTACGAACTTGATTTTTAAAAGCAGTAAGTTTTAGGCCACAACATATTATCAGTTGACCACAAGATCCTCTTATTGCGAAACAGGGCATCACCAGGGGTTATATAATTATTGTTCCCCGTTTTGGTAGTTGTAATCATTATGTTTCGATGTGAGACACTCTCTGGTGTTTCTGTACAAACCTGATTTGATTTGGGGATTTTGACTTTACTTGCCACAATTGTCATACTCTTTCACACTCTTTGTTCTCTCTCTCTCTCTCTCTCTCTCTCTCTCTCTCACACACACACACACACACACACACACACACTCTCTCTCTCTCTCTCTCTCTCTCTCTCTCTCTCTCTCTTGCTTTTTATGTTTTTTTTTTTTTTTTTTTTTGTCAAATCAATCCACGTGTTCAATTGAACCCCTGCCCATGTTTTATGAATAAATATTTGAGGTCAATGTGGTATGACATAACCTAAATACACAGTGCAGATATGATATGTATGTTATTTTTTCACAGTAGCAGCTTGTTTTTGTGATTTATAATAGTACACCGAAAATTGCTGAACTTACTCATGTTTAATTCTGTAGTGCTAACTCTTGTTTCCATATATATGAATTTTGAGTTAGGGTGTATCTACAGCCTGAACTGCACAGAGCCGCTTGGGAAATTAGTCAAGCAAATACCGACTTCTGGTGTCTCCATTGTATACAGTCAATGATATTCACCTTTGAGGGTTTCAAATGTTATAATTTTTGTGCCATGTATTGTATTGTATGTGTATACTGCTTTCTTATTATCATAATAGCATCCTAACTATACTATACTTTATCAATCAATCAATCAATCGATCAATCAACCTGTTAATCACTTATAGGGTCATAAAATACATTGCAAACATGTCCAAAGTTACAATATTATTCCAAGCAGATAGAATTAGCCACTTCTTCAAGCTCTGCTTGCATGGTAATTTCAAGTAACTTTTATTTCATTAATGTATAGCAATAGCAATGGATTTTACAATAATACAATATTAGATTTGGTAATACATGCTAATTCATGTGATTAGATCAACTTGGAGGCCTAATTTTCCCGTGGAAGCATAGTATAACAAAATGGCAGGTTTTGGAAGACACGGACAAGACTAGGCTGCGCAGTAAGACTGTGTATTTGGGCACTGGTACAATACATTACAGTATCCAATATCTAAAATGAGGCAGTTTACGCGTAGGTCTGTTGAAATGATCCCCATGAAAAAGAGACTTTAACAGCACATCATCCTGTTTAATGGATTTCATTTAAAAATAGACTTCCTTTATTTTTGTCAAGGACAATTTTAATGACAGATTAGTGTACCATCTGCACTAACTAAGCCACCCTTACAAAATAAAGTTATTTTTGTATGAAAAATTTGGAAAAGCAGTTGTGGACTCCATAAGCAGGTGTCTAGTTGTACAGCTGGTATATCTAACACAGTATGACGGGCACAATTTGCATGATTTCCCAATATCATATTTTGGCTAATGGCCTAATATATATATATATATCTATATATATATGGGGTACAAGTGGTCCACTCGCCTATGCTAAGGAAAATTTGAATAGACAAGAACATTTCACTAATACTTTCCATTACTTTAAAAATAACATAATTTACGTTCAAAAGTTACAGTGTATTTGTCTTACGATAACGGAGCAAAAAGTCTGCCTGTGCAATATGAAGATTAAGATACATTTCCTAGATGTCCCGTTTGATACTTTTCAACCATCTACTATGCAGCCAACCTCACGTCAGTAATTAGCAGACACTGGTCAGAAACGTCTTGTGATAATGCTGGACCTCGGTCAAAGCCAAAAGGTGATCAGCATGTTGAATTCGGTACCTTAGAGCAAAATGAAAAATAGTTTTGAGCCAACAAATATGTATACATCGGATCTACAGATCTACGTTCGGCCAATGTTTGCATGTTACCGTGAATTACCACCACCCTATACATGCACCGGGAGTGAATTCTGAACATTGTAAGTGTATTATGTCAAATAGTGATATCACTATTTTTCCTCAGATTTATAATCGGACAAACTGACAAAAGGTAAAACGACACCATTTTATGTTTTCATGTACTTGTTTCCAATAGGAACGGAAACAGAGAACAGTTTCCAATGGCCATAAATTGAGGGAAGAACCATATTTTACTTTCCTTTAAGAGAAAATAATTTGCCATCATATCATTCTTGAGGGATAATATTCTTAAAGTTTTACCTAACCCGAGTAATGCCATTTAGGAATTTTTGATCCAGGAAAATTTTCGAAAAACAAGGGTGAACGGAAACATCCACATAGACACCACGATTCATGCAGCTCCCCATGTTATGTTGATATGTGTGTGACAGTAATATTCAGCTTACTTTATAACAGGAAGATTATGGTCAGGCAATTCCTCGTATGCTATATTTTCACATTACAAAGTAAAGCTGTGCTTCACTGTAAAGCCTTTTGTGGAGACAATTTGCGAAATAAAAAGCTTTTGAATGTTTATTCTGATGAATATATGGTGTATGCCCCTAGTGTACTTTAGGGTCAATTCCTCTGACAAATTTATGCCTGTGAACAGAAAAAGTGAAAGGTTCAACCCGTTATATCATTCACTATCTGCTGCTTAAATCAACCAGGATGATTTTGTGTACTCATCTGCTTCCGGTTGGCCATATCGTTTGGGTGTCAACCTTAACATAGTAAGTCAATGCAATGGGGAGGAACTTTTGAGGGATATACAGGGTTAGAACTTTATTTGTAACATGCCCTGCGGGCAAGTTACACATAAGCCCAACTTGTCCCGAGAGTCCTCAACTTTACAACTAATATACATCATATATGGTGTAACAGTTTCGTTTTTCGCGGCATCATTCACCATGCCTTGAATATCAGCACCTTCATTTGTCGTCATTTTCTTTCCATACAGAATATGAACGGGCCGGTTCACCAAAAAATGGTTGAAATTCACTGTCAGGAAGTCACCAGCACCATCTCTCAGATAGTGTTCTTTTCTTCCCCATGTCCTTTCCACCCTTTTCAGGGCCTTTTCCGATGCAAATAGCCACATGCTTTAGGATATTTGAACTGCTAGGTTGTACATTTATTACTACATGGTTAACAATGACAAAGAAAATATCTAAAGATAAACACAAAATCAGCTCGAACCGATCAGTGCTCATACTGATATAGCTTACTGTGAATTGTGCAACAGTGCTTGTTTGGCTAAGGTGAGCACTTAGCTTTGTAATCGCTGAGAAAAAATATCAACTCTTGATTATTTTTAGTCACCTTTCTTCAACTTGCCCGACAGGAAACAAAGTTTTAAAGTGAACTTGCCCGACTGCCTTAATTTTGGACTTGCCTCGGGACATCTGGCACCTGCTGAATTCGAACCCTGTAATATCAAAAACAAAACACCCACAATCATTTATTAATGCATTCCCTCACTCGCACATTAAATTGCAAATCTCATGATGTATGATAACAGTTAGACACCAGTTTCCCTGGAGCCTGTATAAAAAAAATGCAAACCAATCTCACTCTCCAACAATTTTTCTTACAATACGACATTCCAGCATTTACATGAGCCCTGGTATCACTGCAACCTCCAGACCGTTCTGTCGATTTTAAGAGTCACTTTGTATTACATCACAAACTCAAAATACAATACAGATTGTAGAAACATTGGAATTCAGGGATAACCCTAAGGCTTATAGTTTCTACTGCTCATTAACTATTAGGATTAAATACAGCTAGCAGTTGAGAACCTTCCATTTGTTGCAAAGCTTTAGGTTTGTTCTCATGATAAAGTACATAAACAAAACAGCGCACCAATGCCCCCCCCCCCCCCCGTGCCTTGGTTAAAACATGTCTTATTCATATGATTATATAAAGAGTTGTGACCTCATTTTAAATCTTTGCTCCACCTTCAGTCACTTAAATGTCCTGTATTCAAACCTGACGATTCGTGGTAGCATGTTTTTATACCAAGACATTCCAAGAAAAGATCTGATACATATCTTTCCTGGACGCGCGTCATCGTCAAAGCTCTCTCCGCCACACTTGAATTCCGTAGCCCACTGTTGTTTAGTTAAGTAAAAGTTACGCTATGCCCAGTTCTGTCAATTTTGGCTCGGTTCAATCCGAGGCTGAACACAGGCCAGTCCCAGGTTAAATAAATATATTTTGTTGGGGGTAACAAACTGATTTTGACTAACTGAGAAAAGGACCTCAGAAAGTGTACGTCTGTATGTGTTCCGTTGTAACGAGTGTGATACGTAATACCGGCAATCACTATGATTTGTATATATAACTGATACGATGTAGTGTTTCAACGCAAGTTGGTTTATGGTAATCGCTCCATGCATTACAAACATACGTTATGGTGTAAAAAATAACCCTACCCATTACCCAAAGAAAGCAGAAATCTTCATGGTCTGTGTCATCAAAATAGGGCCTTGCTCTTGCATGAGGCAATGATTTTGGATCAATGGTGAGTTAGCATCGTGAAGTTGGCACAATCTTTATTCAATACCAGTGACATTGACCCAACCCTTTGAAATTAGCGTTTGCCTCCAGGGCATTTAATGTCATAAGTTAGCCAGTTTGAACTACCGGTATTGTCAGTGCTGTTCTGACTGCACGAAGTTACACCCGGCTCATTTATAACTGAGGCATGTGAACGTTTTCTGAAATGACTAAGCAGTGAACAAAGGCTGTTATTGTATGAATGAAAGTGTTTGAGTCTCTGCAACTTCTTGAGACAATGTCAATTTGCATACTGTAGCCATATGCATCAAATTGTTTCCTTGCATGATTTTAGTATAATAGACCTGTTCAAACCGAGTGGTACCGAACTTTTCCGGACCGTAATTAATTATGCATTCCA
This sequence comes from Hermodice carunculata, assembly GCA_964020975.1. Lineage (NCBI taxonomy): Eukaryota > Metazoa > Annelida > Polychaeta > Eunicida > Amphinomidae > Hermodice > Hermodice carunculata. The sequence goes on from OZ026618.1 coordinate 23,084,810, forward strand.
TTGTTGGCCTGATTGTGCAATCAGCAAGTAGCCGAGTCGGGCCCATGCCGTCATATGTTTACAACGGATGCCAGGGCTAACGCTAGTGATTACAGCATGAATTGTGTTGAACAGTGCATATCTTTTACCTAAAATGTCACATCAGTGGTGAAACGTACATTTATAGATTGCTGACGGTTTGATTTTTTTGGTTAAATGCAAGCACACCCTGTGTTTTACTTTCTTATGCTTCCACCTGTAATCCGGCCAGCGTGGCCGAGCACAAAATGTAAACAAAGCAGGGTGCGCTTCTCGAAGTGAACCGAATAAACCCGAGTCCTATGCACTGGTCTGTTGGGTGTATGTGTATGTATAATCTTTATTTCCTCCATTTTATGGAGAGAAACAATACATGTATGAAATTACAAAATCAATGACAGTTTGTCAAAAAGGAACGGTACAATACATGGTAATAAAGAAAACATATACAGACATCAAATAACTGACATATGTTGAGATAAACTGGTTTATGTACAAGAGAATGCGCCTACACCGGCCTCTCATTTATACTCGACCCCTTCAAAAAAAACAAAAAACAAAAAACAAAAAAAAAAAAACCAAACTTCCTATTTCCAATACAACATTATTCACGGACACATTTTTACAGGAAAGCCTAACTTTGTACATGTAATTAACCTTCACACAACTAATTTCCATGATTTTTTGGCACTTCGAATATTTTACATTTTTTGCGAAACCTCCGCAAATGATATATAATTGTTCTTTGGTGTTTAAGCCTGAAAAAGAAGGTAAAATTTCACTAATTTCTGCGATCAAATTTTGTCTAATATGGGTATACCGATCACACCACAGTATAAAGTGTTCCAAATCTTCAACTTGCCTATCTTGACATATATTACAAAGACGCATGTTTCTAGGTATACCTGCCATTCTACCAGAGTTAACATTCAGACAATGTTCTCCAAATATCAATTTCATCATAGTATTAACACATTTAAGAAACATAGGGTATTGTCCAGCAAAAAGCCACCAGGGATGATGTTTCACCTCATAGACTACTTGTCGAAAAATTGTTAATTTTGTACTATTTACAACTGCAGACTTCCATTCTTGGTTTTCTACTTGTGCAACTTTCCGTTTAACTTCTGACTTCCAAATCAATTTATTGGGAAATACCCGCCCTAAATCCAAAATTTTCATAACAGTATCCATAAGTTGGTATGTACACAGGTATTTGATAATGGTAGCCGTAATTGTATGACATAGCCGATTGGCACCACATCGATATAAGTACAGATGACTGACAAACAACTGTCTCTCCCTGGATGTAGCTGGGAGACGGAGCAGGCTACCACAGTAGCATAATTTCTTAATAGCGATTTCACTTTCAGTGGTGAGCCAGCCCAGGGTTGCCAGAACACCCGCGTTAGCCGCTTTGGCAGGCAGGCTTTGTATGCGCCTTGCAGTTTGCCTGTGAGCTACACCAAGGGAGTCCATTTCTTTTTTTTCGGAGAATCCTGACCTCACTGCCAAATAACATGATGGGTAAACATATTGCCTTATACATTTTAGCTGCAGTCAAGGGGTTTATCCCCCCCCCCCATACCGAGTCCCGTCATGGCATTAAGGGCCCGTCTGGCTTTACAAATACGATCTTGTATACCGTCCTTCATAACACCATCAATATGTATCTCTACTCCTACGTCTTTTTAGCTTTCTTTTTCAGGAATATAATTGTTTCCAAGTTTGAATCTAAGGCTTTTGTTTTGTCTGTTACGTTCTCTTTCAAATTTGGTCTCATTAAATACTAAAATTCCAGACTTCCAAGGATTGTGCTCAAAATGCCATAACATACTGTAAGAGAAGACCGTTTGTAAACAATAATGAAGCGACTTTTCTGTCAACGCTAAAAGCGTCATGTCATCCGCAACAGTAGGCGATGTAACATCTATATCATGAACAGAAATTCCATATATACTCTTTTCAAGGTCACAAAGCAAATCATGCAAAAATACTGTATATATTGGAACATTGAGAGAACCCCTCCTTGTTAGATTCCTCTAAGTACAGGAAACCACCTGGAAGTGGTTTTGTTGACTCGCACACAACTTTCAAGATGTTTGTAGTTCTCTCTCATGAGGGTCCATGACTTTCCTTGGATACCAAGGCAATACATTTTATACATCATGCCGTCAATCCACACGGTATCAAAGGCTTTTCTCGTGTCCAAGAAAGCTACAAATAATCTTTCACCATTTTCCCTGAGGTAACCAGCAGTTTCTTGAATAATAAAGGAAGCATTTAAGCATGAGACACCTTTTCTGTTTGCACACTGAAGAGGATGAGGGTAATCGATATGCTTCAGCCAAGTTTTTAATCTGTTAAGGATAACCGTGTCCGATATTATAGAGAGAAACGTGGTAAGAGAGATGCCACGGTAGTCATCTTTAGACAGGTGATCTTTGTTTCCACCTTTGAGTACAGGCACAACAACCGAAAGCTTGAAGTTTATAGGTATATACTCCAGCCTGACCATAGCCCTGAAGATTTTTACCAAAATATCTATCACTCGTTTGCCTCCATATCTTATGTGTTCACCCGTTATACCATCATACCCTCCAGCTTTTCTAAGTTTCAATTGCCTACATATACACTCTACCTCTTCATGGGATATCAGTGAAAAGAATATAGGGTCATTAGAGTCTATATCTGCCCCCCTGGTATGGATGTTACTTACAATCGTTTTGAAATCATTTTCAACCCGATGTTTATTGTTGCCGTCATACTGAAGGATCCCCAAGAGCCTGAAAATGATCTGCCCACGCGTCACACACATCTTTTTCTTCATGTATAATCACATCATTTATCTTCAATGAAGTAGTCGGTGGGCCATGTGTTTTTCTACTTGCTCTCACCATTCTCCAAAATGTTTTTTGGTCAATTTCAGCAATAGAATCAATTTCATTCTGAAATTTCCTATCATCATTATGTTTTGCCCATCTCAGATCTCTTCTGAATTCTTTCTTAGCATTTTTATATCTTTGGTATTTTTCACTTTCAGGGTCCCTAGGTTTACCAGCTTCACGAAAATCACGCCATGCGTCATTTCTTTTCATTTTAAATTCATGAACACATTGGTTCCAATATGGCTTTTGGTAATGCTTATATGTGGATTTGGGAACAGTATGTACAGCAGAACTTGTGTGAATTTCATCTAGTTCTTCTATCCTAGTGTCAACGTCATTTTCAGTCGATATATTACGGTAAGACATCCCACTCTGTTGTAGTCTCTGGTCTACAAGACGTGTGTACGTGACGACGGAAATAGCCGCTTCGAAGCAGAACGTGGATTCTACGTCACAACGTTACATCGTGACGTTATCGGTGTTATACAATATTTATACATAATTAAACAGCCTTTGCATTCAGAAACTGGTGTTTTAGGGGCTCTACGTCACCAAAAATCACCGCAACCTTCAAACTTGGTGACTACTGGTGATGTCCAGACCCTGGAACTTTGAATCTTGTCATTCAAAGGCACTCATACCGAACTTGCTTGCTGATTTTACGCCTAAATGTCTGATCCTGTCCCCATGCAATGGGTCAATTAGCTGTCATGATAAAGCATATTCATGAAAACCAACGTCGGTCAGAACAAGCCATCTTGGCCAGTCAACATTTTATTATAACACAATCAAGGATTGGAAAAGCCTTCCACATGAGATAAAATCCTTGATTGGTGGCACCAATTTTAAAACAAAGTTCAAAGCTCTACTCATCTCTCAAATGGGAGAGCCCCTGTGCCCCAACTTATATTTGGCTTGCATAGGTGGGATGGCTGTGGCAGCTGTTGTCGCCTATGAGAGGCCGGTTCCAACCAGCTCACTCCCCCCACATTAATAACAATGTTTCGATCTGTTTTCGTATTTTAATGTATGTTTATTACTTTTCAATTTGCACCTAATGTATGCATGATCACTCTTGCATTGTCGTATGTTGCATTTCAGGACTTAAACTATTTGTAAATGAACTGCTAATATGGGAACCTTTGGAAATAAGTCTTCTATTCACTTTCAACGGTCATGCAAGGTAGACAACACGCATTGTTTTTACTTTTCGATCGCTTACAGCGATGCTTATGTTGTGATGTCAATTGCAGCTTATAGTGTATATAATGCGTAAAATCACATCAAATGTAAGCCACTAACGTTTATGGGGAAAAACACGACTTGCTTAAAACATACATGATGATCCCTTCCAGTATCAGGCTCAGTGTGGGAGAGAGAACAGGGCTATCACTTAAAAGACAGTTAATTTTATCCACGTTGTTAATTTGGCAACACGAAAACATTTTGCCCTGTTTGATACAGGGACCTGCTCGCAGACAAGGGCACCCACTTATTTAGTGATACGAGCCAAAGCAGCACGTACTGCAGCTAATATATGCATGTCACGTAATCATGTAGCTTGCGGGATGCAGCGACGATTCTGTCAAGCATAAGGCTGGCCTCTGATACATACCGAGACCGTCATGCCATTTCGGGGCCTTTACATATTCTTTTAAACTTTAATGCTTGAACCACATAAGTCCACAAAGAATGAGACATGTTCAGATCCCCTGGCTTTAAGTTGATGTCAAATGTTACTTTGTTATAAAATTACATCGATGAGAATGTACCAAATATCATGTTGTGATACAATTAGCGATTACTCTCAGCGTTATATATCCATAAACAAGATAAGCTTGTATATAAAGACTGCCTCTTGTCCTCTGTATGCAAACACTATTATTTATATGGAACGGGGATTTGATATCTATGGTTAATTTTACTGAACAATGGACTCATGAGGGTTCTAATTATTTGTAACATTATGCACCAAAATGTCATTGTTCTCTCAAAAAAATTGAAATCAATGTGGAAATAAGATGATCCGTCCTATTATACAACATAATTGTTACTCGCTTATTCTTTCAGCCATCGAGCAAATTAAGTTCATTCATGAAGTGTAGTGTGGTTTTCTTCTCTTGTTTAATTTTTTTTTATTTACATACAAGCGGAACAAAGAACAAATATGACTTTGACAATATCAGAAATTAATAGTAGAGAGTGCTGGTCCGTTGTATTCGTATGTTTGCGGTCAAAAAGTCTTATGGCGTATTATCAGTCAAGTGTGAGGGGCCGCAAAGGATGCTCATATGTACAAAGGTGTTATAAAACACATATCAGTCTACAGAAATGGCCTAGTGCCCCAATGTACAAGGCGCACCTGCCACAACATCACCCTGGGTCCTTGGTGATCCTGTTCCCAAGGCTAAGAGGTCACAGTGTTGGACTACATGTGGCTGGGTGGTTGTACCAAAAGTCGAGGGTTTAAATCCCACAGGCAGTATCAGAATAGACTCTGCAGAGAGAATCGGGGCGTATTAAGAATATCCGGGGGGTTTTTTTACCTCTGCTCACTTGTGAGTCATCCGAGGTTTCGGGACGGGTGGTGATCTGTCGTCCATCCGTCCGTTCACAGGTTTGTTCAGATACATTTATCATCATCATCATCATCATCATCATCATCATCATCATGATCATCATCATCATCATCATAGTCGTCGTCGTCATCATCATCATCATCATCATCATCATTTTTTTTTTTGCACAATCTTACAAAATCGTCTTCTCTGAAGCCACTTGGCAAATTGCTTCGAAACTGCATTCAGATATTTCTGGGACCCTTTTGACCCAGAGCCTTCAAGAGGTGGCGCTGCTTGTTTTTTTTTCTTTTTTTTTTTTTTTCTTTTTGTTTTTGTTTTGTTTTGTTTTTTTTTTTTTTTTTTGTTTTTTGTTTTTTTTTTCTTTTTTTTTTCTTTTTGTTTTTTTTTTCTTTTTGTTTTTTTGTTTTTTTGTTTTTTTTTTTGTTTTGTTTTTTTTTTTGTTTTTTTTGTTTTTCTATTTTTACGAATCTCTGTGTGTTCTTGTTATTTTTCGACTTCTTCGTGAGGATAACCACCCGCTTGTCCGTATCGAGATGGAAGGAGGGAAACATTAGAATATATTTTCCATTGATCCTGTATCTATAACAGACTTGATGATATCAACTAATTCCGAATAAATTCGAGCATTGCGGTTGTTTGACAAAAGTGTGGTGGATACCTGTGACTGCGGTTTGGTTAAAAGTACATGAACTGGTACCCTACATGTGGTAACCTCATAAATGAGGAAAACACCATGCCCAAGTATGTATATCGATTGGTCATAGGAACGAGTTATAAACTCTACTTTTTTTACTGTAATGTTCCGTTGTGGTCCACTAGTGTTCATCCAAAGGTACGGTAAATTCTCTACTTGAAGCCGCGGCTTTTATTAGAATACATTGGTTTAGTTTCCAAATTGAAGATTATGAAGTCAAGGTGCGTCTTCTAATGAAGAGTTTTCCCTGCACCATGAGCTGATGAGCTATTATGCTAGCTTCGTGAGTAGACATACCAAGAACACATAACATCGTAAGGTCAAGCAATGATAGAAGTGCTGGATTTTTAACATACATACGTTTTATTGATGAAAATACCACAGACAGAAAGAAAGCTAATAATATGCTTCTAGAAATTGAATATATTTTAAAATGACGTGAAAAAACACATGAAAATAAAGAAATAGAAAGGCGTACAATGCCCAGATAAAGTGCAAAATTTGCGCCAGTGGGGAACATAAAACTTTTCAGTTTGATTACTTTCACTTAGCAGCCTTAAGT
>OZ026618.1:23091753-23228753 GCA_964020975.1 Hermodice carunculata
CGGGGTGCGTTTTGTATTAGGGTTTTTTGCGTCTTCTAGCAGAGAATTCACGGTACAAGCAGAAAAGCAACCTTCCATTTGATCTGTATTCATATACCCAACCATACTCTTAGAAAAGCAACATTCCATCTGATGTGTATTCATATACCCACCCATACTCTCAGAGAAACAACATTCCATCTGATCTGTATTCATATACCCACCCATACTCTCAGAGAAACAACATTCCATCTGATGTGTATTCATATACCCACCCATACTCTCAGAGAAACAACATTCCATCTGATCTGTATTCATATACCCACCCATACTCTCAGAGAAACAACATTCCATCTGATGTGTATTCATATACCCACCCATACTCTCAGAGAAACAACATTCCATCTGATCTGTATTCATATACCCACCCATACTCTCAGAGAAACAACATTCCATCTGATCTGTATTCATATACCCACCCATACTCTCAGAGAAACAACATTCCATCTGATCTGTATTCATATACCCACCCATACTCTCAGAGAAACAACATTCCATCTGATCTGTATTCATATACCCACCTATACTCTCAGAGAAACAGCATTCCATCTGATGTGTATTCATATACCCACCCATAGTCTCCCTCATAATACTGTACCTCAAGCAAACAAAAGTCAGTTCTAATTCCAGTACGCAGAATGGGAATACTTCCCATCTCAGACACTGAGTAAAACTCGATATTTTTCTTTGTTAAAATTATGGCTCGCCTGACAAATTTACTTCTATCTTTTCTAAAATCTGGCATCGGTATACAATTAAACTTGTCAGTTTTGTTCATCAACTAAACAAGAATTTTGTAATTCCAACCTGACGTCTGTCTTAAATTCCTGCATTGAAGTAAGTTACAGATATCTTACTTAAAGTGTTTAATGCGTTAAAACGAGTTCGCAAACACGCTTTTACCTATAACTCCAAATGAAACTCTTGCGTAAATTGTAATATATATATATATATATATATATATATATATATATATACATACATATACATATATATACATATATATTATTATTATTATCATTATTATTATTATTATTATTATTATTATTATTATTATTATTATTATTATTATTATTGTTATTATTATTGTTATTATTATTATTATTATTATTATTATTATTATTATTATTATTATTATTATGTCTGTGTGCCAACACAGACATATTGTTTTTCTATGAATTCTTTATTTCTTTCTTTCTTTCTTTCTTCTTTCTTTCATTCTTTCTTTACAGGCAAATTTGTCCGACATTTCATTTGAAAAGTATAACACATAGAAACTCCAAACTTGGCACAATTATACTTCTGTAGATGAAGTCTGGCCTTTTTATAATGAGAGGTCATGCTTTTCAAAATTATGCAAGTGAGGAGTGAGGGGTAATTAAAGATTTAAATCTTCAATATCTTATGTACTATAGTAGCTGTGGTTCCGAGTGTGTAGGAGTTTGATGATAGCAAGGTAAAGGTCATCTCAAATGTCAAGGTCATGTCAAGGTCAAAGGTCAATTTTAGACCAAAATGTCAATTTTGAAGTCAAGATTCACTTCAGGTAGAGCTCATCTCAAGGTCAAAGGTCATTTCAAGGTCAAAGGCCACTTTCGATGATGGCTTTCTTATAGCCATAACTTGGTCAATTTTTATCCAATTTCAATCATGTTGGGCTCAAATGGTAGCTATTGTAAAATTGCACATTTTGAAACTTACATGTGACCTCTAAATGTCAAAAGTCAAGGTCATTTGGACCTTTGAAAGTTTGATCCAGTCATAACTTGGCCAATTTACATCCAATTCTAATCATGTTGGACTCTAATTGTAGGTATTACAACACTGCACATTTTTGCAAGAACATGTAACCTCAAAAGGGCAAAGGTCAATGTCATTTGGTCCTTTGATAGTTCCATCTTGCCATAACTTGGTCAATTTTCATCCGATTTGATTCATGTTGGGCTTAAATTGTTGGTATTGTAACACTGTGCAATTTACATGTGACCTGTAAAGGTCAAAGGTCAAGGTCATTTGAACTTTAAAATTTGCATCCAGCCATAAGCTTAATGTAATGTGAAGTACCAAAGGAAAAAAGTTGTAGCATTTAATATTTACAGCTTTTGAAGGCACACAGACAGATATGCTTTGAAGCAAATCTTCTTTTCTAGTATTATGTTTCTGCGATAGCCCTTTTGCATTTTCACCTGACTTTAGTACACTTGGCCCAAAATCAAGTGCACACCTTTACTGGAGTTACATTTCCTACTGCGTGGAACAAAACCAGCGGCGGATCCAGGATTGTAGGAAAAGCAAAGTCTTATGTTGCAGCCCCCGAAAAAAACATCAACAAAACAATTCGCAGAGATTTGAGATTTATGACATATACACTGAGACGACATTATAGTTACTAAAATTTAGAGTTTTAATAGCTCCACACACATTATTATATAATGATATTGTAGCTTATGACATCATACCGGCAAGAACTTACAGAGAGAAACACGAGCCAACTGATTGTACAGCTAACTGTTTACCTGGAATAAGCCAGATCATGATCTTCCCTCCCATGGCTTTGAATTACCACTATGCGTCATTCAATCATAGCTGAGGAGTTATATTTCAAAATATATGTCCGTAAAGAAGGATTTTAGGTCAATCACAATAATATTTTCACGTGTATCTGCTTTATAATCTACGTTTCTTTTTTCCATCACCATCTATGACTTTTGCTAGCAACAGGTGTCTGGTAGCCCTAGTCATCACTTACAAAAATAATAACTAGGCTCCCAGCCACCAGTAGCTGGTCTTTTGTCAACCAATTTCAATATAGTGGTGGAACAGCAAAAGTGGGTATCAGAGGCTCGGGTAAGAATGGAAATAGAATATCTGTTGCCATATACCAACATTTACTTTTTTTTCTTGCAATTTATGAATCTTTCTGACATCAGACGGGTGCACGAGTACTTTTGGAGTTGTAGTGTTATCACTTTAAATTAACTGTTTCTCTAGTTTAACGATATACTAGGTTAATATTGACTATCTTTGAGACATTAGTGAATATAGCTAGGTTTCTTTAAAAAGGTGTGCGTTTATATTGGCGCGGGTAGGCAATGGGAGTTTTATGTTCTGCATGAATTCAGGTCAAGGTCATAGCAAATGTCAAGGTCAAGGCAAAAAATTTGTAAAAGTCAGTTATCATTTTTCGGCCGACATCTTTGTTTCAAGGGATTTAGGTGTATAAAGACGCAACTCCAGAATCTTTATTCCATAACTATACCTGTCACTTTGTTGATGTTTATATATATTAAGAGATGAAACATTTCAAATCGATGCGACCTGATTACTTACAACATTAATTTAGGAGGTCTGCACAATTTGTTTCAGTGACTTTTGTGACCTTGACACCTCAAAAAGAGTGACCTAGTAACCTCATCGGGGTATTTATCTGGAGCCCCATATGCAGTCACAACCTTACCCTGATAGAGGTCCATTATGCCCAACATACAAATCCCAGCTCCAATTGGTTTTAACTGTGCAGACTGTAGGTCGGCTTAGCTTGTTGTTCCTTGACCCTAACGTTGATTGCCCTTTGCCTGCCGTAGCCTAAACCTACTTCAACATTGCCAGCTGAATTTGATCAAACTTGGTAGGAATGTAACTTAACTTGGAATTAGCCAAAGGTGTCGTGATTAGTTTATATGAATTTTTATATTATGGTTAAATTCTTATTTTTGAATGAGGCAGTATTCATTATTTTGGTAATGCAAAATATTAAGATATCTTAAGTAAAAAGTCACTCAAAAATACCTTGTTTTACTTCTATAATATTGGAAATTATATTAAGATTGTAAGGAAACAAAGAAATAGCAAGGCCATGATTTTGTGGTGTTTGGTATGAGTAAGCTTGTTTTGTAATTAATTATTCTGGTTGTGGATTGGCCGTGCTATCGTCAGACGCTAAGCCCGCTTTCATATTTGGGCGGCTCAGCAAAATAATGCTGAGTTATTCCAACAAAACCTTCGTGCTGGCTGAAATTCTTCAGACAGCACGGGCTCTGAGGGCCGAATAACGTCTATATTGGTATTTATCAATAGAGTGGTCATCCAAGGCGCCAGAGGCTGTGTTGTTTCATTATTTATCCTTATGTGGTTTTCCTCTTTAAACTTGGAAGGATTTTACCTAGGGCCTATTTCTGTAACCTGCCTTCTTACGTATATTTTACTTATTTATTCTTTTGCTTATTCATACATTTACTGTTGGGGGGTGGTGTTTGTTTGTTTGTTTGTTTGTTTGTTTGTTGTTTTTTTTTTTGTGTGTGTGGTTTTTTTTTTCATTCTTCTAAAACTTCAAGGACTTAAGATTTTCAGTAACACCATGTGGCCAGTTCCTTCAAAATTATAGGTCACCCTACCAGGGTATCTTTGGACCTTAATGTATCATAGTATATGGTGCTGCTATGTTTCTACACATTCTGGGGGGTCGGCGCGTGTTTTGGTTGTTTGTTTTGTTTTTTGTGGGGTTTTTAGGGGGATGAGGGTGGGGTGGGGTAGCGTTGATGTGTTTTTTCATCTGTTCGTACATATTCGACTGGTTCAAAACTGCTGGCCTGATTTTCTTGAAATGTGCCAAATTTGTTCACTAAGTGGTGTTCTTGCCCTATTTTTATTTAAATGTGCCAAATTTGTTCACTAAGCGGTGTTTTTGTCCTATTTTTATTGTGCCCTTAATTCACATTGCCCCAAATGACAACCAGTCATGATTTATTCAAAATTTTAAAAAAAAATCTTCGAAACGTTTTGTTTATCTTATTATCCTGGGCTTTTAGGTGAGACGTCCGGCTTCAGGCCTGACAGGAATCAAAATAAGCCTAATTAGAAAATCATTCAATGTAAGAAACGTCAATTACATAACTTAGTGTATAATTTTTGACCCTGAATCAAGATAGACTACAACTAAATTTTAAAGGGAATGCATGAAGCAACTTCACAAAATTCGAGAATTTAAAAACCCTACAAGATCCCCAGAAAAAATTGCAACAATTTTCATTTTACAAGGATTTGCGTGACTGGCACAATGGGGGTGAGGGTTTTATCCAAGAATTGATCTTCAATCAGTCAATGGTATATGAGACCAGAGCATCCTGATCTCAGATGTTGTTGACAAGTGATTGGAGACGTTTTATCCATTGTACTTCCATTTGTTTGAATGCTGGGTTGTTGTTTTCTTTTTTTTTCTTTTTCTTTTTTTTTTGGGGGGGGAGGGGGGTCCTTGAAATATAAGATTATTAACTGCACTTCAACAAATTTTAAAACAAACACTGCATATTTCATACTGGACCATTTGGTTATTCAAAACTCGGGAGCCTCCTGAGCAAATAAATACATAAATATTTGGCGAGGGCCGTGGAAGGGTATGATGAAGCTGGATTTATTAGCCTAAGATATATTGTAATGATGTATGCAGACAAGCTATAATAGTGAGTCCGGATATCTGGGCCAACAGAACAGACGAGTGTGTTCTTCGGAGCACGGCACATCTCGAAGCGGAAGTGTTCGAGATGTACGTGCGAGGTAGATGAAGCTATTGACCAACAGCATAAACTATCATACAGCTCGGCGGGGATAGTGCGCATGGTCAACATGAGATTCGGCGGTTGCTATGTGACTGGCAGAAATAATACTGAATGAGTGTGTGCGTAGCAGTATTGGTTTAAAAAATATTGATAAACGCAAGACAGTGTAGCAAAATTTATGTGAGCATTAAAAGTTTTGTAATAACCATGTTTTGGCCATGCGGATGTCAGCAGGTGAAAGTGCGGAAATCCGACTAGCATATTCAGAGTATCTTGATAATGCCAGCAAAGGGCCTGACGGCCTCCACACCTGATGTTTAGCTGTACCGGCAGAAAGCTCACGCATTGCCATCCGTCTTGCTGGGATATTAGGGGCTTGTATCACAGCAACCCATTCAGATTGAGATTTAGATTCAAAATCCTTTATTTGACACAACTGTCAATTATAAACATTGTTACATATTTCAGGCAATAAACAGAGCACGTAATGATACCAGACAAAGAAAGAAAGAGAACAATTACCATACATACATGATAGTCGTATTTCAGGTAATAAACAGAGCACGTAATGATACCAGACAAAGAAAGAAAGAGAACAATTACCATACATACATGATAGTCGTATTTCAGGTAATAAACAGAGCACGTAATGATACAAGACAAAGAAAGAAAGAGAACAATTACCATACATACATGATAGTCGTATTTCAGGTAATAAACAGAGCACGTAATGATACCAGACAAAGAAAGAAAGAGAACAATTACCATACATACATTGATAGTCGTATTTCAGGTAATAAACAGAGCACGTAATGATACCAGACAAAGAAAGAAAGAGAACAATTACCATACATACATGATAGTCGTATTTCAGGTAATAAACAGAGCACGTAATGATACCAGACAAAGAAAGAAAGAGAACAATTACCATACATACATGATAGTCGTATTTCAGGTAATAAACAGAGCACGTAATGATACCAGACAAAGAAAGAAAGAGAACAATTACCATACATACATTGATAGTCGTATTTCAGGTAATAAACAGAGCACGTAATGATACCAGACAAAGAAAGAAAGAGAACAATTACCATACATACATTGATAGTCGTATTTCAGGTAATAAACAGAGCACGTAATGATACCAGACAAAGAAAGAAAGAGAACAATTACCATACATACATGATAGTCGTATTTCAGGTAATAAACAGAGCACGTAATGATACCAGACAAAGAAAGAAAGAGAACAATTACCATACATACATGATAGTCGTATTTCAGGTAATAAACAGAGCACGTAATGATACCAGACAAAGAAAGAAAGAGAACAATTACCATACATACATTGATAGTCGTATTTCAGGTAATAAACAGAGCACGTAATGATACCAGACAAAGAAAGAAAGAGAACAATTACCATACATACATGATAGTCGTATTTCAGGTAATAAACAGAGCACGTAATGATACCAGACAAAGAAAGAAAGAGAACAATTACCATACATACATGATAGTCGTATTTCAGGTAATAAACAGAGCACGTAATGATACCAGACAAAGAAAGAAAGAGAACAATTACCATACATACATGATAGTCGTATTTCAGGTAATAAACAGAGCACGTAATGATACCAGACAAAGAAAGAAAGAGAACAATTACCATACATACATTGATAGTCGTATTTCAGGTAATAAACAGAGCACGTAATGATACCAGACAAAGAAAGAAAGAGAACAATTACCATACATACATGATAGTCGTATTTCAGGTAATAAACAGAGCACGTAATGATACCAGACAAAGAAAGAAAGAGAACAATTACCATACATACATTGATAGTCGGGATGACCCAGCTCCATATGTTTTGTGACCACAGAACGGACGGGTCTCGAACATGTGAGGGCAAAAAACATCCGCTATCGCTAGGGTCGCCAAGGAAAAAAAAACTGACCAATTTTCAATTCAATTGATTTACTGCAAATAGCGCCCTCTGTGGGCAATAGCAACATACATTCATACAGCTGGTAGTTACATCGAGGTATTACTATCCAGCTGCGTAGAATAAAATAATAATTAAAAAAAAAAAAAAAAAAAAAAAAAAGAGACAGCACCACACATATAAATAAACGTGTTTGAAAAATAAGTGAAACAGCACCACAAGAAAGAAAATGTAATCGGGATTAATTGAATACTTCGGTCTAACAACATAATATAAATAAATATAAGCCTATTGCTTTTAACTAATGGCTAATATCTAATGGGCCAAGTCTTTGCACCATTATTTCTATTTTTTACCATCCAACTTTTCCTGTCTCAGTTGACTTGCTTCATAGCAAAATTTACCCAGAGTATTCATATCACTTTTCCCAAGTATATATACAAACATTGCTTCTGTCCCTGCTTGAGCATTTCCATGTTTGTACTTATCAATATATGGTCCCAAAAGCTTCTCTCGCAATTCTCTATAGTACCCACATTTTAGAATAAAGTGTATTTCGTCTTCAATTTCTCCATTATTACACACAATACATTTTCTTTCTGACCTATCAATTTTTTTATATCGTCCTCTCTCAATCATCAGTTTATGTGCTGACAGTCTTAATTGTGTTAATGCTCTCCTCCAATTAAAGATTTTTATTGTATTCAAGTACTCTTCATAACCAAAATTTTTGTGTGTTGTCCTAAACACATCTAGTTTACTATTGTTTTCTATTTTCTGGTCCCAAACTTGGTAAAATTCATCTTCCATTTTAGTTATGACTTCGCCAACTGTGATACTATCATCATCCTTTTCAATCTTATGGGCTAGGTTGTAGTGTTTTAACAATTCTTTGAAGTGATATGCCCATGAATGTACTCCTTGTTCTGCCAATGACAAACTTTCTCGGTAGGCTATATTCAGTAAAGAATCAGGAGGGGAATCCTTGAGTCTTATCCAGTATTTCATAACACTTTTTATAATATCAAAATATAGGGGTTTTCTTCCTAGTTCGCCATACACAGCACAGTTACTCGTTTTTCGATGGACTCCCAAGACATATTTACAAAAACTGGTATGCAATTTCTCTACAGAGAGGGATTCATATTTTGCTTCAACGCATCTGGTTTGGCTCATTTTATCCATTTTAACCTTAAAATTGTCTAGACCCCATACTTCTGCGCCATAGGTACTTGTAGGTTTGATCAATTGATCGTACATTTTTGTCATTATATGTGGTTTTGTATTAATTCCACTGCAACATTTCTTAAGTTTAAACATGGCTTTCATACTTTTATCTCGCAGTTCATTAATCGCATGAGAAAAACACCCAGAACTAGCCATTTTGATGCCCAAGTATGTATATGTATTGACATTCTCCAGTAAATTACCATCAAATATAAACCTTTCTTCCATTCTCCGTCCTGTAGGATTAAATATAATTACTTTTGTTTTCCTGGTGTTTACTTCTAATTTCCATGTTTTACAATATGTATGAAGTTTATCTAAAGATTTCTGTAGACCATCTTTGCTTTCAGATAAAAGTACAAGGTCATCAGCGTATTGTAGACAATTAATGGGTCTGTCACCAAGATATACAGGGTCATCATTATAATCAAATAAGTTGGGGATGTCGTTAATAAAGAGATTAAACAGAGTCGGGCTCATCACATCACCTTGTTTCACACCCACATGTGTAGGGAATGTTGATGTTATATAATTTCCCAGTTTCACACATGATCTTGTGGAAGAGTACATATGTTTTATAATTCTATAAAATTTTGTGCCTACCTCAGTTCGTAACAATTTGTAATATAGTGCTTCTCTCCATAACATATCGAAGGCTTTTCTAAAGTCAATAAATGCTGTATATAATTTTCTACCTTTAGGAGATCTTGTCTTTGTATACTTGTCTATGAGACTTTGTAAAACAAATATATGATCCGATGTTCTTGAACCTTTACAAGACCCAATCTGTACATCATGCATTATATTTCTCTTTTTTAAGAAATCAATAAATCTGTTGTTTAGGATAGCACTAAACACTTTACCAAGACAGCTGCTGATCGTGAGCCCTCTATAATTATTGCAATCATTCTTGCTCCCAGATTTGAAGAGAGACACAATATACCCTTGCGACCAGCTCAAGGGGTATGTACCAGTACTTAAAACTTTGTTATATATCATCTGTAGTGGAACCTTCATTGTTGATATGCTGGACTTAATCATTTCATTAGTAATGACATCTAGCCCTGGCGCCTTATTACTTTTGAGCTGTTTGACTACTTTGAGAATTTCGTCACATTTTATCACATTATCCAATTCATTAAATACCTGTTGCTGTTCTAGATTTACCACCAAGCCGTTTAAATCATGGTCCTGCATATTGTTCCCTTTAAGTAGATCTCTATAGTGAATTACCCAATCTTCTGCATCATTTAAGTCACATTCACTGGGCAGGTTGTCCAATGTTTTTATTTCATCCAAAATTTTCCAATATTCTCTGGAATTTTTTTGGTGGGTTTCTAGTTTCTCCATGAGCGTTTGCTTATAACCTTTCTTTGTGCTTTTACATAATTTAACATAGGATTTAAGTTTACTGAAATATAACTTACGTAATCCTTGGTTACTGGAATTAACTTTTATTTTTCTTGCTAGATTATTCAAGTAGGTCTTCATCTTTCTACACTCTTTACTATACCATTTTTTAGACATCCGTTTATTTTTGAAAGTTTTCTTAGATCCCAGACATTTCTGAGCTGCATCATAATATATACTATTCAGGTAGTCCACACATTGATCGACAGTGTACTTATCACTCTTACATTTTGTTTCACATTCTTTTACTCTTGCTAGGATTTCTGTGCTATTCATTACACTTTCAAAGTTAGTTCTGCTATTCTCATTCCATTTAAATTTAGATGGGAATAGTTCCAATTGCATGTTCTTTTGTACCGTTTTGTGGTTTACCTGAAGTTCTAGGGATGTTAGACAATGGTCCGACATATCACCTTCAAAATTGTGCACAGTGAAGTATCTGATTTGGTGAAGAATCTGTTTCTGGGCTAGGGCATAGTCTACAACACTTTGGCCCCATGGTTTATAACACGTAAATCTACCCTTTAAGTCTCCAAGTGTGCGACCGTTTAATATTCTGAGACCAGTAGCAATACACAATTGTAATAATTTCTTTCCAAATTCACATATCTTGAGATCTTGATTTGATCTCGATACTACATTATCATCAGCAGTGTAGCTTGTATCCACAGGCACATGCATGTGGCTGTCCCCATTAATATAGTCATTTTTAGTACCAGTTCTTGAATTAAAATCTCCTAATAATAAGACTTGGCCCATAGAACTATACGTAGCTACTTCATGCTCTAAAATATCATACATGTCAACTGTGTGTGACTGGTAATATGTAGAGTTCTTCGGTGGAATGTACACACAACCAACATAAATATCGTAGTCTAGATTAAAGTAATTTTTACATAACTTAATCCACACAAGTTCAGAATTTGGTCCTTGGTGAAACTTAACACCTTTATCCAGTCCTTTTCTCACAAGCACTGCTATGCCTCCAGAGTGTCTATGGGCACCAACAGTACGGGGTCGGTTTATTTGGAATGTCTTGTATCCTGTTATGGTAATATCCATTTCTGGACCAGCATGTGTCTCTGTAAGACACACTATATCATGTTTTTTTATTTTTTCTTCAAATTCAGCATTACCTAATTTTGAGTTAATTCGTGATTTTACCCCATTTACGTTCCATGCTGCGATTGATAATGAATATGGATTCATAGCTAATAGGGGTGTGTAGGTTCTGTCAAGCAATATGGTAGGCCATGGTGACATGTGCCAAAATGTTGGCACTAAAATACGGAATGTGCTCTGATTTTGCTGTGCTCAAAGTGCTACATGTACCTTTAGAAAAGTTCAGTACATGTATGCATTTCTGCACGAGTAATTTCTCATCAACATGTACATCTATCAGTGCTCTGTGATGATACCTTTCCAAGTATAACTCTGTAAAGTTACAACTTACATATAACACACTACTCTTTTCTGCCTTTAAGCGAAACGTGGATGAAGAGACAACCAGCTGCAGCATTGCGCACGCGTACTTTGTACACAATATTGCCAAGCAATTGGTTATGAGCGTTTCAAAGTAAAAGTTATGAATATACGGTAAGTTATCACTGATATTATTGTTGACTGATACTTTTCCCGTATATTAAACTGTAAATTACATGAAAATTGCAATAAAGTGTACGTTTGTAAAAAGCGTACAAACGAAAGATTTATGCTATTGCTCCGAGGTAATTTCTTGAACGCAATGTTTTCACTACAATTATAAATGCTTAAAGTGATCGCCATTCTTTGATTTAAATTTTCGATTCAGCTTTTACACTTTCACATAATTCGGCATCAAATTTATGCCAAACTGCAGGACACAGTGCTAATAAAAAAATATCAAATTTTAAGTATTTGTTATTTCTGAGACACGGGTGTTTGAAATGGGATTAATGATATCAGAACGTTACTTTTAACTGACTCTACTGACAAATGGCACCAAATTTTAAGATTTTGAGACATTTTTTAATTCTTTGGATACGTTTGCCGCAGATTTGAGGTCCCTATCCTCAAGACTAAATGCGCTGAATCGATATATGTACTGATTTGTGATGATCTTTTGTGTCATTGCTGTGTAAACATTACCACCATCTAACATTATTATACTGTTATAAAAGAATTTCCAGTTTTTCAGCTTTCAGATATTGTATTCTTTACCAATTACTTAAGATCTGAATCAAAGCTTATTATGTAATAATTTGGAAAAGTCACTGCTGACCTAATGAATATTGCTATTCCTCATGCAGCACTGGCATGAGTGAGGCGACTCAAGCAGGTAAAATGTGTGGCAATACAAAACTACTAGTTTAAAACTGCCTTTACGCTTTGCGACAATGAAATTGTATTTGCAACATTTGGAAACTCTTGATAAAATTTCTGACCATGTTAATTACATGCATGCCCACGTAGCCAAAAGCTGTAATCACAGATTACACTTTGTTGGAAAAAAATGCATTGTTGGCATAGTCTACGATCTTGACTACAAATACTAGAGGGCAACGAGGAATCAAGCCTGGATACCTGACATAGACAGTCTTTAGATCAGCAAGAGCTGTACTCAAGTCTCAGTGTGCTATGCGCCATCGTTGATTTGACAAACAAAATGCTCCAAACAAGTGGGTGAATTTTCACAAATTAAATTAGAAACGAAAAGAAAAGTTATCTAATTCTCCCAGCTGTGTGACCCATTGGCCATGGGATATGTAAGAGCAAAGTATAACTCTGAAAGGTGATTTGCTGCATAGCAACTCTGTGTGTCTTCAAAGAATATTGGTATGGCAATGTACAACTATTCCATAACACATGAGTAGAAGTTGGAATGGCATCTCTATCTATTATAGTTTTGACTTATTCAAGATTTAAAATTTCTAATACTGCTAATTAGCATTATTTAAATTGCTACTTTTATTTTTAATTCATTGGGTGCGCAATGGTCAAAAAACCCCTAGTGGAAGTTGGAATGACGTCTTATCTATTATAGTGAAGATATTCAAGATTGAAAATTTCGAATATTGCTAATTAGTATAATTTAAATTGCTACAACTTTTGCTTAGATTCATTACATGCGCAATGGTCAATAACCCTCTACTAGAGGTTAAAATAACATCTCTATCTATAATAGTTTTGAAGATATTCAAGTTTTAAAATTTCCAATGCTGCTAATTAGCATAATTTAAATTGCTACAACTTTTCTTTTAAATCTATTAGATGTGCACTGGTCAATAAGCCCCTAGTAGAAGTCGGAATGACATCTCTATTATACTTTTGAAGGTATTCAAGATTTAACATTTCAAATGCCCCTAATTTGCATAATTTTAAACATCTTCATTACTCTGTACAAAACGGTCAAACTCCTTGTATGGAGGTACAATCATGCCAAGTTTGGAGTTTCTATGTATAATAGTGTCTGAGAAAAGTGCCGGACAAATTTGCTGGTAAAAAAGAAAAGAAAAGAAAGAAAGAAAGAAAGAAAGAAAGAAAGAAAGAAAGAAAGAAAGAAAGAAAGAAAGAAAGAAAGAAAGAAAGAAAGAAAGAAAGAAAGAAAGAAAAAACAGAGAAGTGTGTGTTGACACACACTTTAACAAGAGGCCCATGCGCCTAATGCTCTGCTGGCACTGTACCTATATTGCACCTACATCTTCACTTTAAAGTTGGGAGTCCTCAAGTGGCTTCTAAACATATGAAGCTTATGTTATTTTAGTGTCTCATTTGTCCACCAGATATCACTTTGCTCCACATGTAATCATAGCTTATTTGTGCAATTCCTGTGATGCATAGTGTTGCATGTGCCAAGACAACAATGATGGATTTTCTAACTTTGTCCTCAGTGGCCCAGATTATGTAATACGCGAGGCCCATGGGCCTGGTGCTGTCCTGACATTGCCATTGATGTCCAAGCTGCATCCTGCAATTAAAAAATCACCTTTTTCGACTTTATAGGTGTGGTGACCTCACAAAATTGGTTAAGGTCACTAATATATGACATTTTAGCATTGGACATGGTCTATATATCCCACAAATTTAGCATGTCTAATCCAATTACTTTTCCAAATGTGGAACTTTACATCTTAAAACACATTTCGACTCAAATATATTGTTTCAAAGACATTTTTCTCACATGTTGATTAGTAAATCATAAATTGAAGTTTATATTGGACTTTTAATCCATATGATAATATTTCTGATATCCAGGTATTTCGCCGGTGATGTCCTTGTGTAACTGTTTTCCTGTGCTCAGAAAATACCGGAATGTGAAAGAAAAGGAGCCATTTATGAAATTGATTGTGAATGTGGAAAGTCATATACTGGTGAAACGGGGCACCCCCTAACGGCAATAATTTCTGAGCACAGGAAAGCAGTTACACAAGGCGAAATTAACAAGTCGGCGATAGCACAACAACGTCCTGACTGTGGAAAACAAATATGTTGGAAAGAATGCAAACCTTTAACCTTTGAGCCCAATTATTGGAAAAGGAAAATATGTGAGTCTGTAGAAATTAAAATGTACAAGACAGGTCCTGAATCTGGTATGAATCAGGATAATGGATTGGAGATAGGATTCGTCTGGGACTCTATTGTGAAGCAAAGTAATTGAATAATTCCTTAGTAGGCCTAGGCTGTATTTTTAGCATGTAATGAAAAGTTCCATGTCATTTTATTATTAGGAGTACAAATATGTTGTTGACTTTCGTTTCTACGTAAATGATGTCAAAAGTTACATATAATTACGAGCTAGGCCTAACTGACCACTTTAACATTCAAATAACATCTTTACTTCCATTGAGAAAGCTGGGGACATCACCGGCGATATATCTGGATATCAGAAATATTATCACTTGGATTTAAAGTCCTATAAAAACTTCAATTTATGATTTACATTTTGACTCACAATTTCCTCCAAATTACAGGTGGCATCATTAGCAACTTAGACTTTGACCTCCCCCACAATCCCACCAAGTTTGGCGAAGATCTGCCAAAAATTAAAGATGCGAAAATGTTCAAAAGATTTTCACATTTTGACCCCTATATTACATAATACTGTAGGTGGCACCACCAATAACGAAATGGGACTTTCATAAACCCTACAAATCCTGAAAGTTATATTGGGCAAACTTGAAAACTGTGGATGGTATCGCGCTAAGGAGCAAAAGTTTACAGATGGACGGACAGACAGACATGAGCAGTCACATAAGCTCTGCAACCTTTGGTCTGCAGAGCTAAAAATGGTTTTCTTATACTTTATAGTCTCAAGTCAACAAAATCATTTTATTATGTTATAACAAACATTGAAAATACTTAGCACAGGACATTCTTTCTTGCCCAACATAGGAAACACAAATGGACTTCTTTGTCATGGAATAGAATGCTTTTCTTTATTCATTTCATGTACTGGTACATATATTTGTTCATGACAATTTGAAAATCTCCTTTGATTGACAGCGATATTCAAAAAAAAGAAAAACTATAGCAATCTATCAAAACAGCAACATGTCAATGCTTACACACAGGTGTCAAAGTTTAGAACTTTTAATAACTTCATACATCATGGCTTTGCCAGTTTCTGGGGCATCAAAGTTTCCGTGGCCCTGATTTTGAAATCGATCATGCTGATGTCACAAATCAGTGAATAAAACCCAGCAACACAGTACTGAAAACCATCCTTAATGCTCAAGAAACATTCCTATATCAAATGAAAAAAAATCAAACACACTGAACAGTGGGCTACTGACTAAAATAGCTAAGCTTGTCCCAAAAACTGATTTGCCACGAAAACTGACCACAAGGGCATATACAGAATACATCAGTCACTTGTAGATGGTCATTCTCTGACTCTTAAGTATCAGAATATCAAAAACATGTATTATTTCTTAACATGTCTAAATATGTAGAATGACATACAAGAGTTTTGACAGTCGAGAAAATTATGCTCCACGAAATATTTACAATATCCTTCGGAGCCAATTCAAATGAATCCTTCCCCCCTACATGCAGCAAAACTGGCTGGTGGTAAAATGTCGTCTGCTTCAGTGCTTTCAACTACAGTAGAACGTGCCTATGAGCCCACCTCTGCTAAGGGAAAACCTGTGCTAAAGGACCAGTCTCAACATCCCCATTAGCATATTTTAGTTTAATTTTACCTGCCTGAAGGGACCACCTGTCAGAAAAGACCATTTTTCACAGGTCCTGTGGGTGGTCCTTAAGCCAGGTTCCACTGTAATTTCAACAGTAATGAAAAACACTATGACTGAAAATCGTACATGAGACCAATCAAGATGGCATGCCCCAGGTCAACATCTTTTCTTGGCATGGGTTGGAACTTTAGTGCCCAACCCATGCCAAGGAAAGCTGTTGACTCAGTCTTAATTCAAGGGGTAAAGGGTTCAGAGAGGAAGGGCATCTTAGTAAGTGGCGCACAAAACACTGCTTTTATCTTGCATATCAACATCAGTATATGAATTGACATTATGAAATAAATAAAAGTGGTTGAGACAGAAGTGATATACATACACATGTAGCAAATGTGGGCTTTTTATGAAAATTCTGAAAAACAATTTCTTGTCAGTACTACGTGATGCTCAAATGTTTTGTCTAGTACCTCGCACAACAAATTCAAAATGCAAACCAATGTTAGAGTCTGAGCCTCAAATTCTGTTTACAGAAAAGAATTATACTTTTTTTTAAAATTTCATGACCCCCCTCCCCCTTCCCCCATTAAAAAAAAAATGAGGGGTCAGAAGGGTCAAACAATACTTGGAAAACTAGTATTTTGGTTCATTTTCAGCTAAAAATATCTGATGAAATTCACATTGATCCAGATTTAAACAGGAAAAACTGTGTATACATCTTATTCCAAGAAACTCAGTCATACACACAAGCAATCCATTCTGATGCTTTATGCAATCTGCCTAGCAATTGGCTGGCTTGTATTGGGTCATCAATACAGCTACTATATGTATCTACATCCAGTATCTCATTATTATGTTGATTTGTTCACAGGATTCTTTCAGATCAATATGTATTGTACACAAAGCATTAAGCTGGCAATAAATTTTCACTGAAAAATTATATTCCATCATGATGTATACAGGTGTAAAAATGGAACAATACGAGACAGTGAGATTCAATAAAAATCAGATCTGAGCCACACCAACACGCAGAATATCGCACTCCTGCTACAGAATAGCACAGCCCACATCCACATGCTGGGCAGGGACTCCAATAAATCTCAATGGCAATACATTTTAGTGATACCCAGTGTGCAATCTTCCTTACCATCCGATAGCAGTTTTTCTTCAAGGAAATTCAAAAGTGGCATGTAAAGTTTATCACGAGTGCACAGACTATGCTTGTGTGGTGGAGGTCAATACCAATATACCCAACCTTTTTGCCAAATTTGGAAGAAGTTGGTCACTGTTTGCCCAACATTTTTAAAAGTCCTCATCTGTCGGGGGGGGGGGGGGGGGGGGGCACAGAAAATGCACTCTGTGCATTAATAAAATATTCACAATTTTCGAATGACAGGAAGAGCTAAAGGGACTTTAGGAAGTACTCTCTATCTAAACTGTGCTATTTACATGCCCAAAGCAAAACTTGTAAACATTTTGCGATTCCACATTGTGACAAGACTAGGCAGGACCACTTTGTTTGGTGTCTCACATGATTTGTTTATGAGGTCATAAGGTGTCTCTGGAATGATATTTTCATGGCTAATATGAGATCAACATGATGACAAGGAGTAGAAATATTTTCATTCAATGAATAGGACCTATAATAACAACATGGTCCTGATATCAATGTAGTGGATGCTATAAAGGATGAACGCTGGATGTGATTGATGTACAAAGTACCATTAACAACAGCATCATGGACATAATTTTTACCTAGACGAGACAGTGATAATCCTGAATGGGATAGCCTTTTTCTGATGTATACAACACATTAATACGCAACAATACACTGTATACAGTGTGCATCAGCTCGCCTAGTATGTGCACACTCCCTTGAGCCTGGACGCTTGAGAATTAGGTCAAGTTCACCCACAAGTAGTCTCAATTTTGCCCTTACACAAACCACCCATCAAAGCCCTACCTCCAAGAGTTCTGGAGTTCCCAAGTGAACAATAAATTGGCCCATGACCTTGGTAATAAGGTCAAGGTCACCCATATGAACAAATTACAAATTCATGGCTGCACATGGATGTTTCAATGTCTTCTTAAAGAAATTTTCTCGGCTGTTTCAACAAAACTGCCTTTTTAAAATTTTCAAAATTAAATTAACTAATTAATTAATTAATTAATTAATTAATTAAATAAATAAATAAAGAAATAAATAAAGAAATAAAATAAATAGTAATAAACAAATAAATAAAGAAATAAAATAAATAGTAATAAATAAATAAATAAATAAATAAATAAATAAATAAATAAATAAATAAATAAATAAATAAATAAATAAATAAATAAATAAATAAATAAAATAAAGAAATAGTAATAAATAAATATTAGAACTCCAAAACTCTTTGAAGCATGACCTATTGCAAACATATGGTAGTGATCCATCCAATGTTCATCCCCACCAAGTTTAAATAGGATCCTGTCAAAATGTTGGAGAAAATTGCAGTTAGGCTGTTGCAAAGCCTTGTCAACATATATACTTATTTAACAAAGCTTACTTTCAAAATGTGCAAGGACATCACATGGTTAACACATCTGTTGGAGGTGAACTCATTCAACATACATTGCTGCCCAATTTGAACAGAATCTACCGAGTAATTTTGGAGAACAAGTCCAAAATTACAACAGAACCTGAATTCAAAGCGACATCTCCATCTATTGACATTCCATGGGTATCCAACAGGCAGGCCCTGTGTGATTTAAAAGCAATTGACCAACTAGTTTGAGGAAAAAATGGTCAAGATTTACTACCCTCCCACCCCCACCCCACAAAAAAAAATTTAAAAAACTAAAAACAATCATAACTAGATAGCTGTGAGCTATCACTGATGCCTCTCCCTGCCCACTTTACTTATAAATTGATTGCCCACAATACCCATAAATATGACAATGTTTTCTTTGCTGCAAAGTGATCCCCTGAATATGTTACTGTGTAGTGAAATTCTAACGTCATCTATTCCTACTTACACTGATGACTAACACTTGAACAAAATTTTGCCAAACACTTTGAAGACATTGCAGCAAGAAAGTCAAATTAACTGTAAATAGGTCAGAGTAACAAAAAATTAGGTCACAGTTACCTCAAAAAATCTGATCAGCTCTTTTTTACTTGGAGTGAATGCATCTCTGTACCAAATTTGAGAAAAATCCATCCATACATTTTGAATATACACTGCGCCCCCCCCCCCCCATAAGGCCACCCCAAATGCCGCCAAAAAGTGGCCTTAAAAGAGGGGTGGCCTCTCTTGAGGGGTAGAATGTAATGGAAATACCATACTTTCTGCACAAAAATGCTGGGCTTTCAAGAGGGGTGGCCTCTAGTGAGAGGGGCCTTATAAGAGGGGGACCACTCTATTGTGGTAAGAAAGCCAAACTGACTTGAATAGGTGACCTGAAAATCTAATGATCTAGCCTTTCTTTAATAATACACCCCTGTACCATGTCTGAGAAGATCAGCCATGTACTCAGAATATATTGTGGTATAAAGTTTACACTTAACAGGTCACAGAGTCCCATGAATAGGCCACAGTGACCTGTAAATCTGATCAGCTGACCTTTGGCCAATAATACGCCTCTGTACAAAAATTTGTGACAAATTGGATTTCCTTGCCTTTTAAGGAAATTGCTGTAACAAATGTTGGCACAGCTATATGGACATACAAATGTATGTAAGTACAGACATACAGACATACTGCTGGACAACCTGAAAACATTATGCCTCCTTATTACCGATGGTGGCATTAAAGCAAAACAACAACCCCCCCCCCCCCAAAAAAAAGAGGCACTTCAATGCAAAACATTGACTGATAGGTCTCATGACCTTGAAAATGAGGTCATGGTCACCAAAATGCAAACATGTCAAGAAATGGTGTCACGATACAAAATGAGGTGAATCTGAGTTTCTGGTGGCAAGTCTTGACAGAGTGTTCACAAACAAGTAGTGGACAGGCGGAACCTTGGGCAAATGATCAGATGAACAACTCAAACATAATTATCCCCATGTTGGCCACACATCAAAATTCCTGGCACATGACCAGTAGGACAAATTTACTATAGAACCGGCCAACGGATATCTCCACTACGTTTAGGGAGGATCATAGCAATGCTTTTTGTGAAGTAAAAAATATACATTAGAAATGAAAGATATAGACAGAAGAACAGATGAGGAAAGCCCAGCCATACTCTGAGCTCACATCACTGAAATGATACAAATCAGTCAAGTATCATTTACTATGGCAACACGAAAATCACAACAACAATACAATATGGTCCAGCAATAAATGTTAACAAACACACCAGTAAAAGTACAAATGTAAATATGGGTACGAGAGTAACTCTCAAATATACGCAGAGTAAATAGATCTTGTTTTAGAGTTTTCTTATTTTGAAGTTTGCTAACAAACAACTGAATCTATAAGGACATGAAAAAATAAGCTGAATTAAATGCATGTACGTCCATTTATCTGTTAAAATCTCTCAAATAAGAATCTTCGATATGAGAACAAAGTAAAACGACATTGGTACATAAATACACAATGGTTACAGTAAATAAGACATGAAGCCCTTGCAGGGACCTGTAACTTGGCACAATAAATTATACTTAATGTTTCAGGTGATGAAAGGCATTTGGATCATTTGTACATCTATACCACTCGTCCTTCATATTATCATATTAAAATCACTGAGGCAATGAAACATATATGTATATACATATGAAACATATCAAAAATAGTAAAAATACAAAACCAACAAAACAAATAGCTGCTAAATGAGTGCATTCAGATCTTTCTCTCAGTGTGTAAGCATAGATTTCTCAGTCATCAAGAAAAACACTGTGTATACATAATACAAGCAAATCTATGTATATGTATATGTACATGTACATATGTATGTGTATGTACATGTACATATGTATGTGTATGTACATGTACATGTGTATGTGTATGTATATGCACATGTGTATGTATATGCACATGTGTATGTACATGTCCATGTGTATGTGCATGTACATGTCCATGTGTGTGTATGTATATGTATATGTATATGTACATGTTTATGTACATGTGTTTGTGTATGTATATGTATATGTATATGTGTACAGTGTATGTACATGTACATGTGTATGTACATGTGTATATATACATGTACATGTACATGCGTATGTATATGTACATATACATGTACATGTATATGTGTATATATTACACAGATATGGCATGGAAAGGATTCCCCGAACCAAACTAGTGGACCCCACGGGACCCCAGTGTGATCTGGTGCTCCAAGGTGCTGCCTGAGTACACTAGAGCACACTGGGTCCCTTGAGGGTCCATTAGTTTGGGTACACCTTCTCAATGCCATATGCCTTATAGCAAATACCTATTCTTACTTCTGAAGTGATGACTATTTTCGTACTGTACTTCGCAATCTTACGAAATTAACAAATCAGTTTGCCACTGCCATGTTGGTTGTTGTGTTTGTCTGCCAGCCTCATTTTCAAATTAAGATTGTCACCTACCCTACTAGCCTGGATCCTGCACTAACAAGTAGCATGGTTCCCGGACAAATCTATACCAATTAGCCAACAGCTGCAGACTGTTTACAAGTACATCAACTTGTGAATGTTCACCATTCAGTCTGCTGAAACTGTAGGCCTCCTGCACTGTTTAGGCTAACTCAGAGAGGCCCATATGATGGGATTGAAGCCAATCACATTTTAGAAAAAGAATAGGTATTTGCTAGATATATATATATATATATTGTGTGTGTAAGACCTGACGCAGTCACTGTGACTATGCTACTTCCTTTCAATGTAAATGTACATACCAACAAGGTCAGAATAAAGACCATCTCCAAATAAACATCACCTTATGGTGCAACTATAGGTGGTCTTAACAGTGACGTTCCATATGTGTGTGTGTGTGTGTGTGTGTCTGTATGTGCATGTGTGTCTGTGTGTGTATATGACCTCATTGTCCATATGCAGATTATGACCCCATCCCCCTTGGGGTATATGACCCTTTCAATTTGAGAAATACCCTTAGAGAAAAATTCCAAGGCTTGTAAGTTTCAGTTGCAGACATGTACCATCTAAGTGGATGACAATATGATTTACACCTGGACTGACCTGCTTTTGCTTTCATGATCTGTTAGGTCATGAAAATGAAGTCACATAATATAAACACAATACACAAAAGGGATTTCATCTAATTTTACAAAAACCTGTCAAAGTGAAGAAGTACATCAAATGAACTCTGACTAAAAAATCAAAGATGTTGTAGGAACAGGCTGGAAACCTTCAGCCAGGTGTGTTGAGGGTGGCTGAAGGTAGTTGAACT
Organism: Hermodice carunculata; assembly: GCA_964020975.1. NCBI lineage: Eukaryota > Metazoa > Annelida > Polychaeta > Eunicida > Amphinomidae > Hermodice > Hermodice carunculata. The sequence continues at coordinate 23,114,475 of OZ026618.1, forward strand.
TATAAATCTAATATCTTTTCCTTTTCCAATTTACTCATGATTCAACTTTGAGCAATTTTGTGGCCACAAAGACTGGCATCAACTTTACTTTTGTTATCCTTCTATTTGTCTGCATAGCAGACTAAAGCTCTGTATTATCTATACTGTATGGGTATTGGTCAGTGTAGCAGGCAAGCCTGCTGTAAACATTAAGAAAAACTGTAACCGCACAGGGAGTAAGAGACCATCCTGGAAGATCCTCGGACCATGCTGCATGGTAGCAGGTGGTCAGTGACTGGTGCTGCCACCTACATGTGATACGCCTCGTACCACACATCGCCATATTTCTTCAGTGCCCTAGGGAAAATAATCACAAAGATGAGTTAGCATCTGCATGATTTGACTCAAAATACTTTCTGTTTAATAACCATACTGGCTAACGATATTTTTTCAGATTGAAAACTAAAAAAGTGTCCGTAGAACACAGATGCCCCCAGCCGTCATTAATTGTATGGCCACATGGAAACATTAAGGGATGTCAGAACAAAACATAGCTAAAGTGACCAAAAATAAAATATCACACAAAGTACATGTGCCTGCATGAAATTAACCAAACCTTGACTAGGTCTCTGTGCATTGTGGTAAGGCCAATGTAAACCTTGACTGGGTCTCTGTGCATTGTGGTAAGGCCAATGTAAACCTTGACTGGGTCTCTGTGCATTGTGGTAAGGCCAATGTAAACATTGACTGGGTCTCTGTGCATTGTGGTAAGGCCAATGTAAACATTGACTGGGTCTCTGTGCATTGTGGTGAGGCCGATATCAACCTTGACTGGGTCTCTCTGCATTGTGGTAAGGCCAATGTAAACCTTTCTTTATTTCAACTGATGATGCTGTTTTTCACTTCTTTAACTGTCCGTAATTTACGTCTCACAAATCTCAAGTGAACTAGACTTGGATAGACAACAGTCATTTTAACTGTATCGAGGGCATTGTACAAACACACAGAGACATTGACAAACAAAACCCCAGGTGAACATCGTCATATACTGATTACTAATCCTGTAATGTTTTATGCTGGACAAGGGTGCACAATGGTTTCCACTAAACCAAGGGCAATATGCAGACACACACACTGAGACACAGAAAAAAACAAATCCCCAGGTGCACATCTCCATAAACTCATAAATAATCCTGTCAAGTTTCACAACTGTAGCTTAAATATGTTTTACAGATATGCATGACATAAGTTTGATGATGGAAGGTGGGACAGATGAACAGAGGGACATGGGAAAATCTATATGCCCCCCGTGGTGTTGGGAGCGGGGCGGCATAAAAATACCCAAACAAAGTCTCAGAAATGGCAACAAGTGATGATTTCTTTGGAAAATATATTTAGTTTTTAGCAATGTGGCTGTTTTATGATTCTATTAGCCATACTAAGTCACGACTGAAAAAGCTTATCTGTACTATGTATGTCACATTTTGTGTAGTCAGTTATTCGTCTGCATTCAACATCATTCTTGTTCTTAATAAAACGGGTTCTATACTTACAAAATGTTAAATCTTGAAGTAGTTAGTATTTCACATCAAGAAACGATTTATTGCTTTTCAACTTTTCGCTACAGATGTCAGCGAAGATTAACTGCCTTATAAATAAACAGCTTACCTTGCAATGTCGGCAAATGCTGTAAGTATAGGTTTCTCGGTGTATGGCAGGTTGTGCTTCTTGCAAAGTTCTTTGACATGTGGCGCCACCTTGCAGAAGTTATGTCTTGGCATTGTGGGAAATAGACTACAAAATACAAGTGGATAATTTTCAAGGTTTCTACAATTAGGATCATGAAGAAGTCTTAAGATTGCTGACCTTGTGCTACTAGCAGCAGTTACAAGTTTTATGCCAGTGCCCCCAGACTGAGTCACATGTAATTTCCATAAGACAAGAGAAACCTTACTTTAAAAAATTATGGGAGCTCTCTTATGGGCAGATAAACCCTTGTTCAGTTTTATGCTAAATTTTTACCCCCTGGTTCATCTGCCAAATAACAATCACACTTGTTTATGAAATACTGGTTTCCTAAATCACGAGCTGTGAAAATATTCCCCACTCAAGAAGGCAGGCTGTCATGAGACACCGTACCTCTTCTAAATAATAATAAAAAACTTGTGAAGATGACTGGGAACCATCTGGTACAATGAATGAAACAGCAGTGGCAGCATCTGTACCATCTGCTTTGCAAGGGTTCCTACATTGCAATGACGCCACACCTGACTTTTTGCATTGTTTCATCATGTGCACGTAGAAACGTACACCTGGTCGTAAGTTGCGTGTATGTCGCACCCACGATATAAAGCATGCATGCACAGCCATTAAACTAGCCTCTGATAAGCCAGACTACTGACGAAACCAGTCAGGCTTTAGAATGCCCGTTGACTTGCATAGTAAGGAATAGAAAAGGTGCATTTAACGATGTGTACCCGAATTGAAAAGAAATCGTTAAAAATCAGGAATCCACAGCAGTGTTACCTAGTGAACATTTTTGCTTGACCCTTTCACAAGGAACATATCCACAAAGTTTCAACTTAATCTGAGATATGGTTCTGGAGAAAAAGTGACAAGTAACGAAAACACAAACAAATTCCTAACAAATTTGAAAAAGTTGCAGCACCACTTGGTGAACAAATTGAGAACTAGGCGTCCCTAGGAGTGTTCTTATGTAATATCAAAGCAATTGGGTGAGTGGTTGTGGAGAAGAAGATTTTTAAAGATTTGTCAAAAAAAAAAGAACAAAAAAAATTCACTACAAATCCAAAAATCACTGGAGCATGATGCCCATTTGGGCAAACCTAGTAGAAACTCCCCCAAGGTACATTGCCACCAAGTTTGAAGTTAATCTGGATGACAGTTTAGAAGAAGTGAAAAATGTGAATTAGCATTAGTATGCATTAGAATGCCCATTGACTTACACAGTAATCAACAGGAAAGCTGAATAGACCAATACGCACCCGAATTGAAATTTTTTTTAAAAATCAGGAATCCACAGCGGTGCCACCTATTGAACAATTTTGATTGACCCTTCCATAGGGAACATCTCCACCGAGTTTCAGCTTAATCTCAGTGACAGTTCTACAGAAGTCTAAAATAGCAAAAACACACAAAAATTCATAAAAATTTAGAAAAAAATTGCAGCGCCACTTGATGAAATTCAGAACTAGGAGTCCCCAGGAGTGTCCCTGTGTGATATCAAAGCAATTGGATGAGTGGTTTCAGAGAAAATTTTTTAAGATTTGCCCCCAAAAAGTACAAACAAAAAAATCATTAAAAATCCAAAAATTACTGGAGTATGACCATTTGAGCAATTTGGTGAAGCCCTACCCAAGGCACATCCCCACTGAGTTTGAAGTGAGTCTGGCTGACGGTTTTGGAGAAGAAGTCGAAAATGTGAATTGTGGACGATGGACGTCTCTAGTATGATACACTTATGTATAAAAACATAACCCATATTCATAAGTATCAAACCCCACAATGACAGCAAAGAGATTCCAGAGTTACTTAACTCACTCCTGACTTAAGGCAGGCAGTCACCCACAAAAGGCAGCAGATGGACAACGGACAGACGACGGATGGCTGGTCATAAGCTCAGCTGACTGACAAGTCAGCTGAGCTAAAAATAATAAACTTCATTTTAATGCAGTCAATGATGATGAATAAATCAGAAAATGTAAGGTGCTCAGCAACTTTTTTTTCTAAGGCTCTACATCACATATATACACACACACATGTATAAATATATTGTCAAATTGTTCTTATCTGAACCTGTACCATACAAATTTTGAAATTATGTTTGGTTTGACAGGTATTCTTTGTGCATATTGAAGTTTTGCATTTATAAGCAAAACTTGCCTTATTTAGCTGATTCATCATTTGCCACATTCATGTTTATTCATTATTATGTGGGTTGTCTTTGCTGAATATTTAACTTAGACAAGAAGCCACTACTCAGAGAGACATGTATGGGTAGAGGCTCCAAAACATGTTCTGAGTAGTTACCCACTGAAGATCCTTTAATTTATTTGGGCTAATACAGCTTATGTCAACATTCTCCAGAGGAACATATGCAATATGGACACAAGTACTTCCATATTTATATATACTGAACCCCAATGAAAAGTATCCACATGCCAATTTTGAAGTATTTTATTGTTTATACTTGAAACATTTCATACCTAGACGTGCTTAGAACTTAACAAAGCATTCACTTTTCTGGCGTAAAAATAATGTCACGCTCTACCGACATTAACGTCACTTACAGGCAAAAAATGTCATTAACTGCCCTAATTGAAAGTCACACAAATTTTTCTGTTCAATATGGGATGTGGCCACCTCGAGCATCAACACATGCTATACATCTGCGGCGCATACTGCTGACCAGGGTTTGAATTCTGTGTTGGGGAACATTATTCCATTCTTCCTGCAGAGCTTGGATCAGCTGGTTTCGGGTAGTAGGCCTAGGTGTCCTCCGTTGAATACCTTGGCCTAACTGATCCCACAAATGTTCAATAGGGCTCAGATCGGGTGAGAACGCTGGCCATTCCATGACATTGATGTTGTTCTCATTGAGAAAGTTCATTGTTAATCTTGCAGAGTGTGCACGTGCATTGTCCTGCTGAAAGATCGCCAGATCTTGATGCTGCTCCATAAATGGGACCATGTGCGGCTCCAGCACTTCATCAATGTACCGCCTAGCATTGAGGATCCCTTGAATGACCACTAGGGGTGTCCGGTAGCGGTTGCTGATGCCTGCCCACACCATGACAGAGGGTCCACCCCATCGATCTGCCTGACGGACACAGGCATCTGCATATCTCTCCCCAGTCCGGCGCCACACACGTTCTCTGCCATCTGCTCTGCTGACACAAAAACGGGACTCGTCAGTAAAAAGGACGGTATTCCACTGCTGGCGAGTCCACCTGGAGTGTGCTCTACACCACTGCAGTCGTCTTTCTCTTCTGGGTTGGGTCAGCAGGTTACCCCTGTAAGGTCTTCTGGCTGTTAGGCCACTGCTCCTCAGTCGCCTCTCCACAGTAGAACTACTGACAGGACGGTGATTCACCCCTTGAGTCTCACGGGCTGTTTGGGCTGCTGTACGGAAACGGTCTCGCAGGTGCATCAGCCGGATGTGACGGTCTTGGCCAGGTGTTGTCAGTCTTTCTCGGCCAGGCCTAGGCCGATCATCTACGGATCCAGTTTCTTGTTGCCGTTCAATTAGTCGTTGGATGGTGCGCCGAGTACACCCCATTCTTTGTGCGATTTGAGTGATTCGGACTCCACCCTCTGCAAGCCCCAAAGCATGGTGTCTTTGACCTTGGCTCAGACGCGGCATGATCGCCTCAACACACCTGAGACCACTGGCTTTTTTCTTGGCTGAACATCCCTTTTTAAACCCACTGAAAACATCAGGTCATTTTAGCCATCCAATAGGAGTGGTGGTCAGAAGCCATATTCGGTGCACAAAAGTCACATGCATTATGTAACAACCCAGCAAAAGTTAAAAAGTTGTCCTGAATGACCCTGATGTAGGCTCCAAACCATGCATATATGCACACACAGTACTTAGTAACTTACAAAATTAATGTGTTAATTTTTTTATGTGGATACTTTTCATTGGGGTTCAGTATAGGTTAGACAGTGACAGGTTAGCTTAAGGAGCGTAACCAATTAATAAAGTTGAAAAGATCCCATGTGTGTTCAAATGGACCACCTTGTTTAAATTACTATGTACATGCAAATGATTCCAAACCATGCAAGTCAACTGCTCTCTGAATTTTGAGTTAAAATTTTATGTTTTGAGTTGATAAATATGATGCAGAGGGTGACACCTGGTGGTCAGTTGTCATGGATCTGGCAGACGATCTCTCACTCAAGTGAGAAAAATTCAATAGATAAAGCTCGTGTCAGAGATTGACAAGTGTCTGAATAGCCTGTTACAGTGTCGAGATCAAAAACACAAAAATGGGTGTGACTGTGGGAAGACTTAAGTGCCAGGATTCAAACCTATAGCCCATCAGCTAACAAGGACCGACTCCCATCACTATTCACAGCCCTCTCAATGGGTAGAGATTGAAGGTTCACCCAATACCCAATACTGGCAAAAAAATGAGGTTAAAACTTTAAAATCCAGTTGACTTTCAAATCAAATTTACATTAACTCGTGCTCCATTTGAATTAATTCACATTCCAATTGCTGTATGCACATTAATTTCCTGCCACAAAGCACGGGTTTGACGCCAGGCGATCACAGGGGACGTGCAGGTCACACTACTCTCACAGACGGGATCATATATGTTCATTTCTCACAAAATTAGCGTTTTTTTTTTAGAAATTTAAGTTCACAAATGCCAAACTGGTATTCATCCAGTAATTCCCGAGCCATATATAAAGAACAAATTTCATCTGCCTTTAATAAGTATTCTTTATTTCTAAAATATTAGTAATATCCCACTGGGCCCCACAGGCACCGACCCATATCTCGTCATATACTGCCAAGCGAGACTAGGCAATCAGGTACACAGTTCTGGTGGGTAATTAATATGCATATCTCCTATTATTTACCCTTAATACAAGTCATGAGTGCATCACCACTTAATAAAGGCAGATTTGGAAATGACAAAATAATAGCAATAAACATGAACACATTGATTTAGTTTTGTATATTCATTTCGCTCACAGGTACATATGTTTTGAATACAAGTAAGGGTACCCAGTATTCAGTATAAGTATCGGATGAAAGTGAGTATCTGATATCAAGTATCAGTAAAATACCAGTATGACATCATCCCTAATATTGCCAAAATGTTGCGTCTGCAGACCTTTGCTCATAGACTGGTCAACCTAATTTGTTGGACGAGAATGCACTTGCTATGAAAGGAGAAATCAACTTACTGATGCTCGATCTGATAGTTAAGATGACCCGTGAACCAGTCCACCAAGAAATTTGGGTAAGCATTGCAGGCGCCAGTGGTATTCATCGTCAGCCAGTCCAGATCTTGGTCGGCATCTATTTCCATTGGAATGTGGCTCATTTGTGTGCTTAAGGTGAACCAAATGCTCTCCCAGGCCCTGTGCAATAAAATTTCATGCGAGATTATTTTCTTAAATACCCACACCATCTGAGCACCCCTCCATCCTGTTTAAAGGGAATGAGAAGTGCTGCTACTACCAGGTGGCTAATTGTATGATAATTATATGCATAGGGAAGGCTTGTCAGCTTAAGAAGCAGGTAACACCTCAACCAATGGTACCGTGGCCAGCAGGCCTGGCTCACAGTGCTCAAAGAAGAGCTACTTTACACACGACCATTGTAGAATGACATCACAGCTGAAGAGCCCACCCAGGAAATAAAAAGTGGTCCACTTTTCCTGCCCAGTTCCTATTACCTTTAATGAAATAATGCCAAATATTCTGCACCATCTCTTACATTTTGTGCCAGTTTAGCTATGATATATCCATACAGACCTGCAATAGTGGGACTTTCATATTAGCTAGGCCTTGCTTTGAACTGTGTCCGTTAACAAGGAAGTACCTCAATGTACCAGCAAATCTATGTACTAAATACGGTAGAAAGTGGGTTTTTTATGGCGAAACTAGCAACTTCAACAAAGTTTGCTATGTAAAAATCCATAGTCATGTTTGTCAAAGACACTATGAGCTGTACATATGGAGTTGTCATCTGTTTGGAATAAGTATTTTTATTCTGACAAATGTTAGTAAACACCAATAGTTTTCCACTAGTAAACATGTATCATGGCGGCTCATTGTCACCATTCCTAGTGACAGGGCTCATTGTCACCATTCCTAGTGACAGGGTCAGAGATTTTGGTGGCAATAAACTATTCCACTACCACATTTTGGACTGAGTCAACAGCTTTCCTCAGCATGCTTTGCACCTAAAGCATCCTGAGGAAAACTGTTGACCTGCACTGTTACCTTCTATGTAACAACTGGCATGCTGGTATTTGAATGAAAGGTCTTTTTACAAGGAACATGATATTATCAGTTAGAGCAGTTTGTTTTATGTAGTTTGATTTCAGTAGCAGTTGGCACTGAAAGAGTTAATTAGAAATGTCGAATTATAAAAGGGATGGCCTCTCTCCCAGTAAAAAGCATACTTGTTGCATGGAAAGAATGAGTGGCCTCTCATGGGAGGGGGGGGGGGCTAATAAAGGGGATCACTCTGAAAAATTTGCTGTTTGCACCATGTGCCTTACCTGACAAACATATACAGAGCCATGGCGCCACCAATGCCAAGAAAAGTCCCATACATGAAGATCCACCGGGCAAAGAATGACATCCCAATTGTGAAGTCCTGTAAATGCAAAGTAAAACATGACCATCTGCTGGTCATAGCTCCTGCCTGCCTTTGCATATTACTTTGGTCAAGGATAGAGCTATTTTCTGTTGTGTAACTGCATACAAGTTACCCACGCTTAACTGACTTCTGTACTCACCAAAGTTATTTTACAAGTTCACAAATAGTTCTAAATTTACGCTTCACTTTTGTTGCACAAGAACTATGTTTGTGTTCAAAAAGGGAAAGACTACCTTCATTTTAAACCTAGAGTGCTGCATGAACAGCCCGTGCTCAGCTGACCTAAGCTTGTCCCACAAAATCAAGGTTGCAACTGATCAGACCTGTGTTGATCTTTAGCTGAGTGCATATGACATTTTGAAGTATTTCTTAGTGTGACAACTGAGCCCCCTAAAAGCTCAGTCTGACTAGCAACTCAGCTGAGCTAAAAATTGCAGCAACACCTGGTGAACAAATTACGAACTAGGAGTCCCAAGGAGTGTTCCTGTGTGATATCAAAACATTTGGATGAGCTGTTTCAGATTAGAGGATTTTTTTAGATTTGCTTAACACAACTACAGTAAAACCTCCCTATACTGAACACCCTTTTGGACCAGAAAAAAGTGTTCAGTATGGAGGTGTTCGGTATACGGAAGTGTTCGGTTAGAGAAGTTTTACTGTATCCACAACAACAGAGACTAACGTTTTAATTCATACATTCTATTTACGAGGTTTTATAAAGTATTAAAAGTTAAACAAGCATACATTAATAACATATTTATCCTGTAATAGATCACTTTTATGTTATCTGATTGGTTTAAAAATAAGAAAGAGTTCTTTGTATCCCGTTTCTAGTAACCTGCCTGGTCACAGGACAGGTATATTTTTCTGCATACCTGTTTTGGGATTAGGCTCATGAATGTTAATGAGTCCCATCAAGGCTATACTTAGATCATCCTCATTTTCGATCCACTGTGATTGTCTGCTCAGTGCAGCAAAAATGGTGGACACAGAGACAGATTTGGAAGAGAAATGGAGCAGAATTCTCATGTTGTTTTATTTAATAAATTGTTATGTTCTTCACATGCAAGTTTCAGTTAGCTATCTGTTATCTATTACAGGATAAAATTGTCACCACCTGTCTGTTCAGGGGATACAAGAAAGTATCCACCTAAAAAGATTTGTATCCCATGAAGCCACAGATTTAGGAATTTATTAACCTTGCAGTTAATTTAAATAAAATTATTCACGTATCTCAGATAAAATCAATGCTCCCTCTATATGCTAAGCTAACAGCTTTGTGACAAGTTGGTGGGAGAGGCTCTATGTACATACCTTAACACTTCTCTTTTTGATGAGGAAAGAGATGATTTCAATGTGGAAGTACACAGGCATGAGTAGAGGCATTACTGAAAGAGACAGCAAACTTATAATACAAATATAGTTTGAACAAATACATTAAGTAAGTCAACCGAGAATGAGATTATAACCATGGACACTGACACAATTATGTATGAGTGCATGACACAAAACTCCACACAAAATGTCCAGAGCATGTGCCAGTTGGTGCTGCCATCTACAGGCAATTTTAGAAATTCTGGTATAATTAATGCATGTTGGTTCCATGTCACAGTCCAGGCCTCTCTTTTTTTTTTTTGGTCTACACTTTATATTAGCTTCCAGGCTGCTAACATGTTTAGAGGCAGAACTCAATATTAGTATTACACACTTATGGCTGCAGAATATGTTCTTGCCAACACAAAATATCACAACATGAACTCTTGATGCCACCATTTAAGAAGGCTTTTGTCAGTAATGTCCAGCCTGTCCCTGAGCTCTTAGCAATTCCATCTTATCTGCCCACATAGTGGACATCTGTCAGTGACAATATCATTGTATCTTCTGCTGTAAGTACTGCCACAACAAGAGTAAACATGGTCTGAAAAGGCATATGGTCTTTCCTCACACTGGTCTCTCAAAACAGGTTTCACTGTACTGTCACAACACGAGTAAATATTACCATGCAATTTAAAATGACTGTACTGTGTATTTGAATTATTTGCTCTGCAAATATTCATTGATCCTATCAGCGTTGATTGATTATCTGTATGATTTTTTTTTCTTGGTCGTTCCTTATGCTGTAAATAGTTATTGGAGACGCAAATCTTTCAAGTTTGTATCATTTTGTGACAAAAAATCTCGTAAATATAGATAAATTCTTAAAATTAAATTTACAATGTAATAGGGTCTATGCATAAGTTCACTAAGCGGGGAAACCCCAGCGGAGATTCCGATGTCAGAGCCAAGCGCACACAGGTTTCTGGGTAATTTGCAGGCCACTCAGTCTTACCGCACTGGCTACAGCGCTACTGAATAAAGCAAGTAAAGAGAGTGAAACACGGACCATGATTTCTTCAAAAAACAGAATCTAGGGTGGCTGAGAAAGTATTTGAAAGACAAAGGAATATCAGTTGATGGAAGGAATAAAGCGCCACTTTTATTTTTAATAATTGTCGGTTTGACGTTTCTTCCTGGTATCAACATTACAGCACACTACACAACAGTCAGAGGTGGTTTACCATGATGATAATTTGCCTTGTCACTCAACGTTCTAGCTATCAATGCTTTCCGTACTCCCTCCGCCAACGATCTACAATGGTAAACTTCCATACGCCTCCTGTATTTGGTCCATTCCCTGCTTTTCTGTTTATGTTGACACGAACAAGATTAGTGTCCGCCATCATGTATTATCGTGACCACTTTTGAGAAGGTGCACAGCGCGCCATCTGGTAGCAAAAAATTAGCCCGCATGCCTCACTTTCGTAATGGGACAACTGCCGGGGTTTTCCTGCTTGTTGAACTTATGCATAGACCGTATTGACTTCGTGCCCATTTGTCTGGCCTTTTTTTCTCAGAAATGCAGTAGGACACCTGATATACCTGACCTGATACGACCCAATTACAGCAACAAACATCCAACACCATAGTAAGTAGGAAGCATTTGCACAGGTGGCACCACTGACCATACTTTTTGATTGTAATGCTGGGACCTCCTAAGTGGATTCACATTCCCTGTTGGAAGTTCATCACAATCGCAGGCCCATGGTTATATGTAGCATTTGAGCATCAGGATTAGTTCTGAAAGTTACAACCAGATGTCCCCAACATTGCAAGATGGTTGCCACATGCTACCAGGTATTATGTAATTCAGCACAATGCCAGGTTGAAGGATTACAAATGCGCATTAAAAATTACTATTACAGGTACACAGGGTGGAGCTTCTTTGGAATATGGTCCACAGCTCCTTCAGAATCAGAGGCAAATTTTACTTTTTTGCCAAAAGCAGCAGTTTTCTTTGGTGGCGGATCCCCCCACACTCCTTTTTCTTAAGTGGGGGGTCCCTGACACCCCTCTTGGGGCTACCTCTTCCGCTACCCTGTGTGGGACTAGAACCCGCACACAGGGGTCACCGTAAGTGTGCGTCCTGGGTCATAGATGCCAAAAATGAAGAAAAGATGCATGGAAATTGATAAAGCATTATCATTTTGCATCTCTGTGGATGCACACACAAAAAAAGCAATGCATTTTGAATGATACAACTGCAAAAATTACGCCAAGGGGTCACAGTGTTTTGCATCCTCCACCAGTATCATGATCATGTATTATACTGGTGGAATCCTCTGATGTTCGTCTTTCTATGTTACAAGCTCTCTTATTTGCCGAGAAAAAATATTCCTTGGGTATCCCTCCAAAAAATTTCCCAGATCGGGAATGGATGTACATCATTTCACCTCATTATAATTGTGGTGAGAGCACTTCAAGGCTCCTCATTGGGTGGATTTGATCATGTGCTGCTCACTGCCCAATCAAACTTGTTGTCCATATGCCTGTCTCATGTATGCAATGTTGGGAAGGTACAGGTCATATTCACGTAAAGATTATTGGACCAAGATGTTATATTTTAACCAAGAAGACTTCCATCCAACATATCTAAACACAGATAAAGGCACCAGTGAAAATTCCTTATGGACAGCAAAGGAAAATACGCAGATTAATCACCGCACAGTCACACGTGGATGAAGCCAAGATTCGCATTAGGCCTAACATGATGTTGTTGATCCCTGTCTCCGTTGCATCACTTCATTATTGGTGTTTTTAAACAAAATTTTGTTGTTTTGATTTTATTGAAATGTTTGAATGGAACAAATCTGTATGGCAAAACAAGATGGGAATGAAATTTATGATCGAAGGCCGGAAAAAATATATGCACAGCATAGCAGAAAACCATGTCTGGGGGCATGCCTGTGACAGGCTGTGTACACTCGCTTGTGTTGCACGTCTTGTACCATGAAGCTTGGGTAAAAAAAGCGACCGCACTTAAGATCTGACTCTTGACACCTCCTCCGGCATCAAATGTTTCAGGTAAATTGAAACAGAAAGTGCACAGAAATATAAATCATGTAACTTCTGACCATTTCATCACGTGGAATGAATTGCAAAAATAACAGAGCCCAAGCATATTCAATCATGCATGTGCCACTTGTTGTCAAAGCGAGTAAAAAACTACCCAGTGGCACACAGTGTGCAATACCAGATATTGGCACAGTGGCAGTATGTTAGGGGTTAAGCCCCCTTCACAAACAATATTTTGGCAGACCAGGGACGTGTTATAGACTTAGTCTTAATAGCATGTCTCTGGGTAGACTAAATCCATCCTTGATACAGTCAACAAACTTTGAGTCATTAAACCCTTTTACATTGGCATATTGGTAACTTTTTATTCAATTTTAATTATAATTATGACTTGCCTGCATGAGCATATAGACCCTATGTTCAATTTCTAGGCTTAAGTTACCTGCATGTTTTATTTATTTATCATTTTTATATAAACTCACATATCACTGTATGCTGATTATACCAAATAAATCAATCAAACAAATCACACTAAATAGGGTCTAGTTTGCCAAATTCCAGACTGGACCCATCGATTCAGTCCATGGACCCACTATTTTTCCTGAAAAAGAAGAAAGATTGGTCCAATGGACGCACACTGATAAATCCTTAATGTGACCCTGGCACACATTGCAGAACCCTTTCCCGTCTCCCTCGTCTCTTACTGCCTGAGCTAGCGAGGACTGTTGGTGATCAGTGGCATTCATGTCCCACTTGAATGCTCGAGCAATGATGCATTGTGAGGAGTGCCATCTAGCGAGAACCAGTAGTACTACAAGACCAGTATGGCACATGAAAAAGACTACAGAAGCTGCGCGTACTCAATTACTTAAGTGGAAAATAACTACATTGTGATGGAAAGTACATGGGTACTAAATTTTACAACTGATATCACAACCCGTGATGGTTCCCAGTTCCTCTGTCAAAGTTTCCAATAATAAATGCCGTACTTTTTCACTGCTGAAAACTCTGACCATATTCCTAAGAACAGCCCAAGGGTCTGCATCTTACAGAGTTCTCACCACAGGAAGATATTTCTTTCACAATCTGACTGGTACAATATGCTATTTTTATTAACAGGTCAGTTTTCAATATACTCACTATTTTGACTGAATATACTATGCTACAACATGAGTACTCAGATTGGCCACACAACTCTTCATGACTGCTGTCAATACTTTGGCTGCAGCAAATGGTAATATCTTAAAATTTTCCCAATGATGACTGGGTTTTCTAACAGAAAAATTCTTGATTAAACACAGGTGATTTGAATCCTGTGGCTGCAACAGCCTACAACAGGATCTATGTCCCTCCCCCCAGCCACTCTGTGACCTTGGGATTTGGGTCAAGGTGATCCATCTTTGAACTTGTCTCAGACCTTATGTAGGAGTAAAACCATGTGCAATAAGAGAGCTCTATGTTAAAAACTTTTCAACTTATTGTGTGAAAACCAAATTCACTAAAACGGCTCTGTGTCCTTGGAAATTGGGTCAAAGGTCACCCATCTTGGGACTCCTCCGAGACCTTATGTAGGACTAAATGTATAAGCATGTGCAATATAAACTGTTGAAAAAAAAATGTTTAAAAAGTGAAATACTATTTTAACATTGTTTGAATAGGAATTATGCCTAAAACTAAGTGAAATTTTAAAAATATAAAACCGTGAAAATTTATACATGCGAAAATAAAGCAATTTACAGTATATATATATATGCCCCCTCCTCCTTCAGAAGGTAGGCATAGTGAAGTTATGGTTCTAAACAAGCCATTGTAGTCATAATTTCAGTCAAGGATTCACACTCAACCATAAGAAGGGAATTAAAACTCACAGATCCCAGCCAGAGACTATGTATGACCTTGTAACCTCATATATTTGACAGTTCAGAATGCAGACACTGTCACATAATATTATTTACAGTATGCCCGGGAATAGATTAATATCTTGACAGTTCATGAGCTGAGAAAGGTTGCACTGAGCTAACATGTGCTGCCACCTGCTGGACATGTCAGTGGTTATCATGCTGGTTCTCTCCATCTTGTGCTGCCACCTGCCATATATATATATATATATATATATATATATATATATATATATATATATATATATACATTGACACCTGTTTTGAGGGACCACCCCTAGGGCAAGCCAAAAAGTGGTCACATAACACAGGTGGGCTCTCCATGAAGGTTGAATAACACGGGAAAGATAGTAAAAAGGGCTTTGGAAATATGGTCTTTAATAGGCTGATGGTCTTTCATGACAGTGGTCTCTCAAGACAGGTTCCACTGTATCTAATATTAATACTAATTTGTCCCAGCACTCAGCAGCATTCTTATCTGCCCCATGGCATCAGTGAAATGAAACCACCACCACATTTATAATACATTTCCACAGTCTGACTGTTTCTACTATTAACAGTTCAATAAAGACCAATGTATGAGTATGCTTTACAATCAACCCTTCCTCGGCCATGTTATTATATCATGCAGTCTTGACAGCCAATAAAAAGTTGTACCTGTGTATGTATGTCTACAAATAAGAAACATATTCTGAGTTATAATTACATCCAGTACACTGTATTATAAGTGCATATGATGCAGTCTGTTTTGGAAATTAATCTGGGGGTAACATGCCATATTTTTTCTTTTCCCACCTGCACTCCCTATTTTTTTCTTAAATTTTGTACTCTGTACACTAGAGCATGATACAGTACTTGACTTCCTTTTGAGGTTTTTTGTTAATTTTCTGCTATTCCGTTTTCCTTTGCCAAGTTACTCTTTGATGGCCAAACAATAAAGATGCATGAATTTGTAGTTTGGTTTTTATTGTGTTCTGTTTGTTTTCTGTTCTCATAAATAATTACACAGAAAAAAATACACATGCTGGAAGTGACAGGGCATAAAGCCTCTTTGAATGTGTACTCACATAGAAAAAAATATTCATGCTGAAACTGGTAGGGCATGAAGCCTCTTTTCTTCTGCCCCCATTGCTTGGAGATCCGACTTCCAAGAACAAACATGAGAGGAACGGAGATGTCGGGGTCTTTCTTGTACACGTTGGGTTTAGCATGATGCTGGAAATGTCGGAAATTCCACCAATGTGATGACGCTCCCTGCAATTAAGTCAGATTGACTGGTTATACCACCTGGACATATTTACATGTGAAACATTGTGCATTTACAGAAAATTTAATAATAAAATTCATCTTGCCAGGTAAGATACGCATATTGCCAAATTTTGAGCAAACTACATGGAGGCATTCTGTAGATATCGCAGTACTGAGAATGTGCACATCCAGACGACAGCATTCCAGATGGACGGACAACCCGAAAACATAAAGGGTCCCCCCCATGAGGAGGACCCTTAAAAATTAGAAAACCTCATTCTATACCCTTTGTGGTCAAAGTTTGAGATCAAAAACCTTTTTAGTATTCTCAACTGATGTCATTAACTCTGAACTTTCTTAATTCATTTGGCAATGATGGAGTGTAATTTGTACCTAACTGGTCAGTGAAATCCCAAAAGCTGACCGAAATGGTTGCAATGCCAATTTACTTGTGATACAAACTTTGTCTTTAAAACAACCAAAGGCATAAATGTGTTTTGTGATCTAACTTGTCATGATCCCAGTTCTAAAAACAAGAGGCCCATGGTCCTAATGCTCTGCTGACATATAATCCTAAAAAGCATTCCTTCAATGACTTTGAGAAATTAATCAAGGTTATTCACATTATGCAATATCAAACTTCCCACATGATACACATGTGTGGTACCTTTGGCATCATTTGCCTTATTCTTTATCAAAATATTGAATTATCTGCCCTTTCCTTAAGTGCTTAATGACTTTGAAAAATAGGTCACGGTCACACAATCATTGGGTCAAGGTGATCCAAGTGTAGGTCACCAAATAGAGCTTTATATACAATGTACTCTGGTGCAATTTTGATCTAGAGGCTCAGTCAATATTCTCTTTGCCACTGATGTCAAACACCTTGCCATTATATAATCACTTCTTCCAACTTTACAGGCTTGGTGACCTAACAAAAATAGGTCAAGGTCACTGACATTCTACAGCATACTAGCATTGGACATGATCAGATGAACAGATGGTGTCATTATAATGCATTTTCACTGTATTAATGGTAAATTATGTTCCCTCATTCCAAAAAAATAAATGGATGTGTTCCCTAAAATCTCTGGAAAGCCTCCAGAATTGCAATTAACTTCCTTGTCTCTGCTATAGAATTTTGACATTCAAAACTTACACTTGTACTTCAGGAAATTATGTGTGTTCATTTAATAATGACAATATTGACAGTAGCACGTGGATTCTTGTTCTATGCATACATATATAGTGAAACCTCATTAGAACAACAGTCAGATATTCGACATATTCATTATAATGAGACAAGTTTGGAATGGCAAACGTTCATTTTCTTTGTTGTTTGATTCATTTATCTGACATATTCAGTTATCTGACACATTTCTAAGGGAACAGATGGTGTCGTTATAACGAGTTTTCACTGTATAATCATCAACACTGATTTGTACACAGGCCCATGTTCTTCCACCATTTCCATTTTGCAAAAAAGGAACATGTACAAATATTTAATATTAGTTTAACACTTCTACACACCTTGATAGGTCCCATGATGACGTCTTGAACAATGTGATTTGTACGATTGTCGTTGAATACACAGTGATGTCCAAAATCATGCTGTAACCAGCCGGCCTGTGCCTACAACAAGTATAAATTTATTTTCATATCTTGTCAAAAAGTCACCAAAGTCTGCTTTTGTCAGTAGATATTGACTGAGAGATAAAAGTCCCAAAAAGCTGACTCAGAATCCCAACAGTACTTTCACCCATAATAAAGGTGAACAGCCCCAATGTTCCCGTGTCGCCAGTGATGCTGTCCATGACCAGCCTACAGTGTTCCTGTTACTGTTCTTATCCCCCACTGACAAAAAACATCCAGTCAAAGATGTAATAATGTACACAGTTATAACACAGAATCCTGCTAACAATGGACATTCTCAAATCTGCCTCTGCCTTTTTCCAGTAAGTAAAGCTTCCTCGGATAGACACGTGTCTGATGCAGCTAATGAATGGTGATTCTGGGCCCCTGGCAGCTCAGAAATGGATAAAGCAAACTTTGTGGTCAGGTAGTCTTGCACACGCATAATCAAATACAAGGATTAGTGCCACCTAATCACATCAACAGTGTTTTTCCAGACGTGGTAAAAGTATGCCTTGTTAAAGCAATGCTTTGCCCTGTTCTCATAATTGTGTGTGTGTTTGTGTTTTTTTTAACTGCCTGGCTAGGGAATATCGTAACTTGCATTTGACTAATCCATGATCTGCAAATCTATCCCGTGCTGATATCCTCCATTGAATACACTTAAGTAAAATTACCCCCCCCCCCCCACAAGCAAACAACCTAAAACTAAAAAACACAAACCAAAAAACAAAAAAAACCCCTCCACAACAGGGAAGAGCAAGAACAGAAGCTTTCAATGCTCTCCTGTAGAGGGCATTTCAGTTTATTCGGGGCTAGAGTTGTGTATTCACATTACACAAACTTTTCATTGTAAATTTACAGCTTAATAACTTAAAAACCACTTGTTGTAGAAACAGCAAAATTTGTGTGGTAAAATAATGTACATAGCTGAAAGGATCACATAAATTGTATTCTTGCAGCCTTAAAAGTAGTCTTTTAATTTGAGGTTAATTAACATGCAATCCAATGGGAATACACAGCAGTGCTTTTCACTCTAATAGACTTCGAATGAAGTATGAACTTGTGTATGCCATGTCTTATCCTTTAAATTCACACCAAACGAATGTGCCTCTTTCAAGACAGATACCTGTATATGATGGGCATATACCTGTCCCTTCACTATCCATTTCAGACAGGTTTGGGGGGACTGTCAACTCCTCTGGATTTTCCATTTTTGTGCACATTTGTTGAAAAAACATTGCAAATGGAAAAATGAAACAAGAAGGCTGTGTGAACTGTCCATGCTCAGCTAACCTAATCTTCTTCACAAAATAAAAGTTGCAACTGAAAAGACTCGTGCTAAGCTTTAGTTGAGTGCATACGTCATTTAGAAGTATTTCTAAGTTTTGCCTGTTTAAACATTGAAGAAAAATTCATTAAAATGTAAATTTTCCTGGAGCATGAGAAATTGAAGAATACCTAATGAGAACTTTAAAAGGCACACTGCTACTTGGTAGAGAAAATACATGACTTTGAACATTAAAATGCCCATTGGCTTACATAGTAATCAACAGGAAAGATGCATTTACCAAGAAGTACCAGAGTTGCAAAAAATCACCAAAAATCAGAAATCCACAGCAGTTCCACCTAGTGAACAACTTGGTTTGACCCTCTAACAAGAAACATATCCAAAAAGTTTCAGCTTAATCTGAGTGACAGTTCTGGAGAAGAAGTCAAAAATTGCAAAAACACCCCCAAAAAGTTATGCAAAAAAAAATATAAAATAAAATAAAATAAAATAAACAAAAAAAAAGAAAAAAAAGAATGCAGCACCACCTGGTAAACAAATTAACAAGAGGGCTGTGTGAACAGCCCCGTGCCTCAGCTGATCTTGACATTCATCACACTTGCAGCTCTAGGAACTTGGGAAAGGATCAAGGACACCATGTTCTGAGTAAGTCTGACCTTTATAGAAGAACACCTACATGTGGAACATCAAAGTTCAAGTAATTCTCAAGTTATAATGATGAGTAAAATTCATGTATGTTGCACTGTGACCCCACAAACGAGGTCACGGTCATTCATGTACTGTCTCCGCATGACCTTCATACAGAATAATTAACATGTGTAGCTAACTCAAAACAGATCTCAAGTTATCAAGTAAACAGTAAATTTTGTGTCAGTTGTCCTGTGAATTAGCATTAGAATGCCCATTGACTTACATAGTAATCAATAGGAAAGCTGCATTGAACGATAAGTACCCGAATTGAAAATCCTTAAAAATCAGGAATCCAAAGCAGTGCCACCTAGTAAACAACTGTTTGACCCTTCCACAACAATATATCCATCACATTTCAGCTTAATCTGAGGGATGGTTCTGAGAACAAGTGAAAAATAGCAAAACCATACAAAAAATTCATTAAAAAAAATGCAGCACCACCTGGTGAACAAATTGGGAACTAGGTGTCCCCGGGAGTGTCATGTACGATATCAAAGCAATTGGGTGAGCGGTTTCAGAGCAGAAGAATTTTGAAGGTTTGCCCCCCCCCCAAAAAAAACCAAAAAAATTAATAAAAAATCCAAAAATCAATAGAGCGTGACCATTGGAACACACTTGGTAGAGATCCACCTAAGGCGCATCCCCACCAAGTTTGAAGTAAATCTGGTCAATATTATTAAAGTTATGACCATTACAAGAAATTCCCATGTTAAGTTTTCCTATTAAAACTTTTGTAGAGATTTTTGAAAATAAATCATAACAAAATCCAAATTCATTGGAACATGACCATTGGAACAAACCTGGTAGACACCCACCCAAGGTACATTGCCACCAAGTTTGAAGTAAATCTGGATGATGGATTTGGAGAAGAAGTCGAAAATGTAAAATTAGCATTAGAATGCCCATTGACTTACATGGTAATCAATAGGAAAGGTGCATTTACCCCACAGGAGCCGACTTGAAAAAATCATTAAAAATCAGGAATCCGCAGCATTCCCACACAGTGAGCAACTTTGTTTGGCCCTTCCATTAGGAACATATCCACCAAGTGTAAGCTTAATCTGAGTGACGGTTCTGGAGAAGAAGTTGAAAATATCTATAACACACAAAAATTCACAAAAAAAATTAGAAAAAAACTGCAGTGCCATCTGGTCAACAAATTAACAACAAGGAGTCCCTAGATGTCTTCCTGTGTGATATCAAAGCATTTGGGTAAGCAGTTTCGGGGAAGAAGATTTTTTAAGATTTGTCAAAAAAAACCAACCACAAAATTCATTAAAAATCCAAAAAATCACTGGAGCATGACCATGTGAACAAAATTGGTAGAAACCCACCAAAGGTACATTGCCACAAAGTTTGAAGTTAATCTGGATGACGGTTTTGGAGAAGAAGTCAAAAATGTGAATTAGCATTAGAATGCTCATTGACTTCCATAGTAATCAATAGGAAAGCTGCATTGACCGACAAGTACCAGAATTGAAAAAATCGTTAAAAATCAGGAATCCGCAGCATTCCCACACAATGAACAACTTTGTTTGACCCTTCTACAAGGAACATATCCACCATGTTTCAGCTTAATTTGAGTGATGGTTCTGGAGAAGAAGTTGAAAATAGCTATAACTCACAAAAATTCATAAAAAATTAGGAAAAAATTGCAGCGCCACCTAGTGAACAAATTAAAAACTAGGAGTCCCAGGGAGTGTTCCTGTGTGATATCAAAGCAATTGGGTGAGCGGTTTCGGAGAAGAAGATTTTTTAAGATTTACCCAAAAAAGAACAAAAAAATTCATTAAAAATCAAAAAATCGCTGGACCGTGACCATTTGAACAAACTTTGTAGAGACCCACCCAAGCACATCTCCACCAAGTTTGAAGTGAATCTGGCTGACGGTTTTTGAGATGAAGTCGAAAATGTGAATTGTGGACGACGGACGGACGGACGGACAGACGGACGACGGACAGACGACGGACCCTCAAAAAACCTCAGCTGACTGACAAGTCAGCTGAGGTAAAAACTAGGAGTCCCTAGAAGTGTTCCTGTGTGATATCAAAGCCATTGTTATGATCGTTTTTGGAGAAGATTTTTTAAGATTTGCCCAATAAAAGAACCAAAATTCATAAAAAAATCCCCAAATCACTGGCATGAACTTGGGAGAGACCCATCCAAGATACATTGCCACCAAGTTTGAAGTCAATCTAGCTGACGGTTTTGGCAAAGAAGTCGAAAATGTGAATTTTGAAAGGACAGACCACTGAAACTCCTAAAATCTCAGCCTGAGCAGCAAGTCAGCTGAGCTAAAAATTAATAAAAAAAAAAAAATCCAAAAATTACTGGAAGGTGACCATTTGAACATCTTAGTAGAAACCCACCCAATGTACATTCCCACCAAGTTTCAAGAGAATCTGGATGACATTTTGGGAGAAGTAGGAAATGTGAATGGGGGACAGACGGCCGGACAACATATGATGTACCATACTGTAGCTGACTTGTCAGGTGAGGTAAAAAATGAACAAAAATGTTCCATAGCCAAGTTTAAAACCCATCAAATATGACGATGTGGTCACTGCTTTTGGACAGAAGTCAAAAATGTAAATTGTGGAGGCTGGATGCCAAAAAGACAGATTCCAGATGCAGACCCACAATATCAGCTCAGCTGACAGACCAGTCAGCTGAGCCAAAAATAAAACTTATGACTGGGTCAGGTCATGATTGAGTTCAAAAATGTCAAGTAATGGGAGCTATAGCACGCAGTTATATGATTTGTATATATGCCATTTAAATCACCCTTACCTGTGATGCAACTAACAAGGCAGTAGCAAGTAAGTACGGAAGCCATCCAGTGCCCAAGTAGTAAAATGTCAACCAGGCCAGAAGATCGAGGATGATGATATGAGCAAAATGAGCACAGAAGAAAACTGGATCGACCTTAAACCAGCCATTGTCCACCGCTTTTTGTCGTAAATCCCTGAATTCTTTGTCTAACAGCTGTTTTCTTGTTTCTCCCTGCAAAAACAAAAACAAAATGGTTAATGTAGATGCAACATGTACCTGTCATATGAAAAAATGTGAAAGTAAATACTCGGTAACACACAATAGGTATTACAAGCTCCAAAACATGTTCTGATAGTTACCTGCTGGAGACCTGTTATTATCTTTTAGGCTGATATGGCATTTTTCAAAAAATATCTGTGGAACATATTTTGGAAGAAAAAATGAAAAAGAAATTACAGCTTTTTTATTTAAGAATTGAACTCCCACATTTGGAGGCACATGGACAGCCATTCAATACTTGTATTTACATTTACCTTTATAAATATCAGTACAAAAGTTAAGATCTTACTAAATTCACTCCCACCAGCATTGTTTTAGTGGAAGTAAACATGTTGGACTGAGCAACCATAGCAAATGATGATGTCTAACAGTAATCAAAGACACTAAAAAATAAAATCCAGTTCTTGAGCGAAATATTTTACTCAATGTTTGGGTAGGGAGTTCTAAAGTGTAAATGTAGTACGTTTTTGTTTAAAATCAGGTTTATGTTGTTGTTTACCATCATGTTCTTCAAGAGTCATGTCATGTTGACAAAACTTGTGCTGCATCAATGGTTATATCACTGTGTAAAGTGATTCATCGTTGTAGTTCATGACCTTGTGTTCATGAGGGAATGACGCGGAAGGAAAAATCCTATATCTAATGTTAAACTTTGGACTGAATGTAAATATTTTTGAGACACAAACCCACATGAAGAGCACAGAATGTGGTACAGATTTCAGGTATGCATGATATGGTCATGTTGCAGGGTATTTTTGCAGATAAATAAACAACTCATGTCATTCAGTAAGCTGTGGTATAAATAGATTAACATTTTTTTTTTCAATATGTTTTCCGGCAATGTGATAATACATATAAACAATAAAGCATATTGCTCGGCAACCCCCCCCCCCCAACACACATACACACAAATACTCCTGAGAAAGGCATGTACTGATCCCTGTTTTGAAAGACCAGCTGTTGTGGACACTCTACTTGGTATTTATCATGTCATTCATACCCCCTGAAACTACCAGTTCTTTGAGTAAGGAGGCTAGAATGCCGTTTCCCCCCCCCCCCCCCCCGATTCTTTGCTATGAGGAGATCATCTGTGCTGTAAGATTAGTCCACTTCTGCACCTCTTCCATACCTTCTCATCAGTCACACTTCCTGTCTGCCCACATGGTATATTTTGAGAATTCACAACTTTGTGATCTTGTGAGTGGCCTCTAAAGACAGGTACAACATTATCATATCCACTGCCTTACCACTCAAAAATACCAGACATACCTTCCACGCAAAGCATTGAATGAAGGGTCTGCCATAAATTTGCTCAAATTAGGTCATGGTGACACCAAAATCTAATCAGTTTATCTTACCAGGTAAGATAAGCATATTGCTAAATTTGAGAAATATACATGGAGGCATTGTGTAGATATTGCAGTAACGAGAATGTGCACATCGGGATGGACGGAATCTGGAAAGACATTCGGACAGGTGAACAACCCAAAAAAATATAAAAGGTTCCCCCATGGGGCAGACCCTTAGACAAAAGAAAAAATAGAAAAGAGGACTTGATTCAAAAAATGTTTGGATTGAATTGGGGATATTAAAATTAAAGAAGTTTGAAATATATGTGCACAGATTGCTGACCTGTGACATGTTTCAGACACATTAAATTTTGCACCAGTCAGATATTTACTTTTATCATATTCCCAAGATGTTATTAGTAAACATGGTAAAGATATGGCACATTCTGTACACATGATATGTGACGTTTAATGAGCGTCAAATCTTATATACCGCCGTATTGTACAGTTTTCCTGTACAACATGGAATTTGTATATCAGTACAGTTTGTGGTGCCACCTGGCGAGAAAAAAAATACCCTTTTTTTCTGTGATATGGATCAGCTAGCTGGCAGTGATGCCTGTGATTCACTTTCATAGAACAGAGGCATCAATAAACATATGAAAATATTTCAATATGTTGTGTTCATTTATTGTCTGTACGTCCACCAGGTATACATGTATTAATATGATAAATGTAATAATGCATGGCCTGTTCCATATAAGTACTCTTATTAGCACTCTGTACTTTCATATCAGTACTCACTGTTGCTTATACATGTGCTGATATGAAGTTCTCTGTGCTGACACTCGTACTGATATGGAACAAGCCATGCATTATTATATACGAATATCACGTATTATGTATATATAACATTATTTACTTGTTTTTCTGCATGTCTGCAAATACTATTAGTAAACGTGTTTATTGTGTTTCTTCATGTATGTCCAATATCATTTACTCAAATACACATACATATGTAAAATATATACAATGGTACCTGCCACTTAAGACCACTGCAATGAGAGATCATCTGGCTTTTGTGACCACACCTTTAATGGCACAACAGTCTACATTCTTTGTAAATTTACCTCCAAATTAAGACCTTCTGTGTTATATGTGACTATTTTGGGCTGGCAAAAGGGGCAGTCTTAAATAGCAGGTAACATTATATACACATGTATATAAATACATACATATACAGGTACACAATTCAGCAAAATTCCCCTACACTACAGAGCACAGAATGATTTTCATTCAAGCAAATAAGATGAATCACCAGGTCCACATAATCAATATAATTGGAAACAAACATCCATAAAAAACAAGTAACACCAGACGTTTCACAAATGCACATTTAGTTTTGAAATGATAAGAAATCTGACAAAGTACAATGTTGCAGAACCAAATGATCATGATAAAGTAAATATAATGGACCAGAACGGAAACGATTCAGCCAATTGTAACCAGTTGATGACACAATGCACGATCCTGGCACGTTTCTGGGTGAGTGGTGTGAGACAGCTGTAAAACATGTAAGAGTCATGGGCCTATCATATATAATAATGAATGGATATATAACAAGAGGTCCATGGGCCTGTTGCTCTGTTGTCATACATGTAAAGACAAAATTAAGTACATGGACTGACTTTTGCTTAACACATTCCACCCTAATGACGTTTTTTCCCGCTAATATCAAAATGTCGTCTGCTTATTGTATTTTACTAATTTAAGGATTTTTTTCAAAATTTTGGATGAAACTTGCAAGGAAGATCATTCCAAATTATATGCCCATGGTCAGCAGCTTTCCTTGGTGCACTTTGGGTGCATTGTGCCCAAAGTGCACCAAGGAAAGCTGTTGACTGTCTTCAATCAGGGTGAAATGAGTTAAGTGACCATTTGGACTATAGCACCTCACTAGTATAATAATCACTTGAGGTTAAGAATTCGTGTACACTGCCATTAAATTTCATGCAGATCCACAAGGAATTTAAGACGCAAAAGAGTTTACAAGATTTTCAGATTTTGACCAATACACTATATTTTTATACACTTAAAAAGTCAGGAAAGTTATAACTTAAAAAGTGTGGACTGTATTTCACTCCCAAGGAAAAAATTTACAAATGGACAGACAGGGGCATGAATAGACCTAGGTGATCACATTGATCTGTAACCTGAGCAATCACATTTATCTGTAACCTGGGTGATCACATTGATCTGTAACCTGGGTGATCACTCTGATCTGTAACCTGGGTCATCACATTGATCTGTAACCTGGGTCATCACATTGATCTGTAACCTGGACACTCACATTGTTCTGTAACCTGGGTCATCACATTGATCTGTAACCTGGGTCATCACATTGATCTGTAACCTGGGTCATCACACGGATCTGTAACCTGGACACTCACATTGTTCTGTAACCTGGGTCATCACATTGATCTGTAACCTGGACACTCACATTGTTCTGTAACCTGGGTCATCACATTGATCTGTAACCTGGGTCATCACATTGATCTGTAACCTGGGTCATCACACTGATCTGTAACTTGGGCAATCACATTGATCTGTTACCTATGGTCAGTGGAACTATACATGCTATAGGCACCAAGAGGCCTGCTCTTCTGACATATTATAAGCAGGACAAGAACAGAATATTCCAAGCCCTTGCTGTGGAGGGCAGTGTCGTCATTTCAGGGCTAAGATTGTGTATTCATATTATTTTCTATTGTGATTTACAAATTAATACGTTAAAACTATTGCAAACAGAGTACATTAAATTTCCCACGACAAAACTGTTTATATAGCTGAAATATTCATTAAAATTATATAACCACAGCTGCAATGGTGATCATTTTATTGTGGGTTACTTTAACATATAAACGAACGGGAATACATAACCCTAACCCTGATAAATCTTTCCGTATTCAGTTGTGTGTTGAGGTTAACACACACTGTAGAGCTAATTGTGACCTCTCATATTGAGTGACAAACATATAAAATTTATTTTCTGAAATGCAATCCCACTGTGACCTTATAAGTACACATCAAGGCCATCCATATTGTGCAATATAAAATTTCCACATGATACACATTTGTGGTACATTTAGAATCATTAGCTGTATTCTCCTTCAACATACTGAATTCAGCGTCCTTCACTGAAGTGCTTAATAACCTTGAAAGTCGTGAAAGTTTACAAAATTTGACTGTTGTCACCAGTGTACATTAAGTGTAAATTTGGTAGTTTTATCTCAAATTATAATCACAAAAATGAATTTTTGTTTTTGGTATCTATAGGTGTTATGCTACTAATTCAACCCACAAAAAATGTACCGTAAGCAAGCCAGGTTGCAGTCTCTACATG
Source organism: Hermodice carunculata (assembly GCA_964020975.1). Taxonomy (NCBI): domain Eukaryota; kingdom Metazoa; phylum Annelida; class Polychaeta; order Eunicida; family Amphinomidae; genus Hermodice; species Hermodice carunculata. The sequence goes on from OZ026618.1 coordinate 23,141,716, forward strand.
TACCTTCTAAAATAAATCATAAACCAAACATATCATATGAATAATTGTTCCTTATACTATTCTGAATCATCTGAGAACAAGAAAACCCAGTCATCATAGGGAAACTTTTAAGATATTACCGTTTGCTGCTACAGCCTAAGTACTGACAGCAGTCACGCTGCCTTGCACGGTGACTCCGCGTACTCACATTGTAGTTATGTGTATTCAGTCACTACACTGAGTATATTGAAAGCTGACCTGTCAATAAATACTGCACATTGTACCTGTCAGTTTGAGAAAAAATATGTTCCTGTGTTCAGAGTTATGTAAGAAACAGCTCCCCCCCACCCCGTACCTACAAAAGTCATTTCTAATGGTTTTTTTTTTTTTTTTTTTTTTTTTTTTTGTTGAAACCATTCAAAAACAATAATGTGGACGACATTTGACCACCCCAATTCAGCTTTGGCCAGTTTAACAGGAAACTTTGGTTAATCTGATCAATGTACATGTATGCTGATTGTTCATTAAAGCTCTCTTTATGACACTTCATTACATTAAGTAGGGAACAAGCAAGAGCAGGTGTTACTGCAGCTTTATCATGGACATGGCCCTGCTGTCAGGAGAGCTTGAACAACCCCAGTATTTTCTTCTGTGGTTTCAAACTCAGTAACTTTAAAGCTACTGTGGGTAGAAACACAACATTTTTCATGGTGAAGCAAGCTGTATGGTCAATACACACAAAGACGTTTGATCAACTCAGCTGCAAAACTAACTCCTCTATTCAAGGTGACTTGAACACAAAGTCTGATGGAAATACACACTTCTAATCTGTAGGATTTCTATGTTCATTAAAGATCAACATAATCACAGTAAAACAAAATGCTGCTGCATTCAAATTTAAATGATTGCCTGCACTGCCTCAAAATAAATTGTTTTTCTTTGCAGTCAAGACTGTCACTTCTAATAGAAAATATGTGTGGCGATGTCACTTGTCACAAGGGCTGCTGATGTGGAGCTTGTACCAAGCCTGACCAGATAGCACACAGCTTTCAAAAGGCACACATTTCTTGCTGCCCTTTATTATTATTGTTTACATTGTACCTGTGGAGTGTGGACAGTGTCTTGAGTGGACTTGTATATTTGGTGCTACCCATTTGCACTTTGTACCTGTGAAGTGTGGACACTGTCTTTGAGTTGACTGGTATATTGTACCATATTGGAACCAAACTGCACCTCTGTGGGATTTGGATCAGGACACCTTTCAGTACCACATTGGACCCAAACCGTACATATGTGGGATTTGTACCAAATCATTTGGCAGCTGTCATAGGACTTGGAACTGTGGGACAGTACCTGTGGATAATCTTACCAGGGATTAGGATTTACCTAAGACTGTTTGACTGTTGAAATACCCGTGGAGATGAGTTTACCTACTTTGCACTGATTTTGATTGTTAATATACTGTTATTGTTAAAGTTATATCATTGTTATTATTCTTTGTTGAGTTCTGCTAATATTCAAAAGGTGGGCATTGTAACACCCTCCCCTGTTGAATTGACACTTAGTCAATAGCTTCCCTGGTTTGGCGTTGGGCACTCAGGAAAGTTGGCAACCTGGGACATGTTATCTTGACAGGTCTCTTCTATAATGCTCACTCAAATTGTTTTTAATAAATGTTGAACAGGTGAAGTTTGACCACCAGCTGGTTTTGGTCAGTTTGCAGGATAAAGGGTTAAGACCAGAGTGACAGAAATGTAGCTGTGAATGACATATAATATGGCCATGACTTCCATGTACTTTTTGTTCACAAATATGATTATGATTACATGTACTATGTTCAACTTAGACTGTAGCCGTATAGGGAGGCTTGCATTTTGAACTTTAATAGTCCGAATATAACCAAATGCTGGATCGGAAAAGGAAATGCCCAGATGCATAGTGTAGTCAGAAATCTGATTTGGTACAAGTCTGAATGTTTTTGTAGAAGATGTCGCATAAGAATGCAACATAATGGGAAACCAGATTATAAATTACCAAACAGTGACTCTATGCAACAAATCAGGGAACCAGACAGTAAGGTATGGAGCAGTCAGTCTATGCAACAATTATCAGGGAACCAGATCGTAAGGTATTGAGCAGTCTTTGCAACATATCAGGGAACCCGATTGTAAGGTATTGAGCAATACACATGTATGCAACGTATCAGGGAACCACATGGTAAGGTATTGAGCAGTCAATCTATGCAATGTTATCAGGGAACCAGATCATAAGGTACCAAGCAATCAAACCAGTCAATCTACACAATATTTTCTACAGGTGAAAAAATAAGTTTATGATACTTGGGACAGATTTGATACTTTGCCGTGGACGAAGCTGCTGGGGAAGGATGGGAGGAATATGGAGAACTCACAGTGCATCAATACATATTCTGCCAGCTTCATATTGTACCACCTATTGTAACTGACATTTAGTGCAATTTTACCATACTATTGAACCCATGCATCTTCAAGTGTACGCCATGTCATGAGTTGGAGAGTACCTGATTAAGAAAACTTTATTAACTTGACCCTCTTTTTGTACTTCAATAAAGACACTCACTTGACTTCTTGATGATGCATGAATATGGGTGATATTAAATTACAAATTACCAGATAGGGCCATTCCTACTCCTAGGTGGGTTATAACATTGCTGACCTAAAACTTTTGGTACATTTCCAAGATTTTCCAAGATCTGGAGATTTTTTGTTTTGTTTCTTCTCTTTTTTTTCTGGAGAGAAAAGTACAGTTATAGATTTTATAGTATTGGAAGTCATCTACCAAAGCGTACCATAGGAAGGGATTTGGCTTAGATTTGCATTAACCCTTTCAGCATACAGTGGGCCCCCTCTTATAAGGCCACCCGAAATGCACCCGAAATGTGGCCTTATAAGAGGGGTGGCCTCTCTTGAGGGGAAGTATATTATGGAAATCCCATAATTTAATCGCTACATAGAGAAGTGGCCTTTCTAGACGGGGTGGCCTGTCTTGGGGGGGGGGGGGCCTAATAAGAGGGGGGAACACTGTATACACAAAGAACTGACCTTATCACGGGAAGTAAGTGTCATCTGAAAATCAATTAATGTTGCAGGCTATATTGTTGGTAACGTCACTTATATACACTTAAGATTCCTGAGGACCACGGACAGAACCATGAAGTCCAAAGCATATCCCAAGAATGGATATGGCTTAAATATATCTGCATCGACCCTTTCAGCATAAACACAAGGCGCTGACCTATTCACAGGAAGTAAGTGTCATCTGTAAATCAATTAATGTTGCGGGCTACATTGTTGGTAATGTCACTTGTACACACTAAAAATCCCTGAGGACCTGTGATAGAACCATGAAGTACAGTAGTTCTCGGAACGTTCATCCTGACTTAGTGCATGCTTTTCATGCTACCATTGGGTGTCCTGGATTAAAATGTGTAAAAATTTCTCAAACAAGAGGGCTGTGTGACCAGCCCATGCTCAGCTGATCTTCTGATCTTGACATTCATCACACTTGCAGCTCTATGAACTTGGGAAAGGATAAAGGTCACCAATGTTCTGAGTAAGTCTGACCTTTATAGAAGAACACTAACATGTGCAACATCAAGGTTCAAGTAGTTCTCAAGTTATGATGAAGAGTAAAATTCATGTATGCTGCACTGTGACCCCAGAAACAAGGTAAAGGTCATTCATGTACTGTCTAAGCATGACCTTCATACAGAAACATTAACCAACATGTGCAGCATCTCGGTACTAACTCAAAACAGATCTCCAGTTATCAAGTAAACAGTAAATTTTGTGTCAGTTATCCTGTGAATTAGCATTAGAATGCCCATTGACTTACATAGTAATCAATAGGAAAGCTGCATTGACCGATAAGTACCCGAATTGAAAATCCTTAAAAATCAGGAATCCAAAGCAGTGCCACCTAGTAAACAACTTTGTTTGACCCTTCCAGAAGAGCATATCCATCACATATCAGCTTAAACTGAGTGACGGTTCTCAGAACAAGTGGAAAATAGCAAAACCATATAAAAAATTCTTTAAAAAATTAGAAAAATATTGCAGCGCCACCTGGTGAACAAATTGGGAACTAGGTGTCCAGGGGAGTGTTTATGTACGATATCAAAGCAATTGGGTGAGCGGTTTCAGAGGAGAGGAGTTTTTAAGGTTTGCCCCAAAAAAGAACAAAAAATTCAAAAATCAATAGAGCGTGACCATTTGAACAAACTTGGTAGAAATCCACCCAATGCACATCCTCACCAAGTTTGAAGTAAATCTGGCCAAAATTATTCAAGTTATAACCATTAAAAGAAATTCACATATTAAACTTTCCTATTAAAACTTTTGTTAAGATTTTTTTTAAAGACTCATTAAAAAATCCAAAATTCATTGGAACATGACCATTGGAACAAACTTGGTAGACACCCACCCAAGGTATATCCCCATCAAGTTTGAAGTTTGAAGTAAATCTGGATGACGGTTTTGGAGAAGAAGTCAAAAATGTACATTAGCATTAGAATGCCCATTGACTTACATGGTAATCAACAGGAAAGGTGCATTTACCGAAAAGGAGCCGAATTGAAAAAATAGTTTAACATCAGGAATCCACAGCATTCCCACTTAGTGAACGACATTGTTTCACCCTTCCACAAGGAACATATCCACCACGTTTAAGCTTAATCTGAGTGAAGGTTCTGGCGAAGTTGAGAATAGCTATAACACAAAAAAAAAAAAATCATAAAAAAAATAGAAAAAATTTGCAGCGCCACCTGGTGAACAAATTAAGAATTAGGAGTCCCTAGGTGTCTTCCTGTGTGATATCAATGCAATTGGGTAAGCGGTTTCGGAGAAAAAGATTTGAGCGGTAGCAGACGCTCTGCGATCTTTGGTCAGCAGACCTAAAAACTCCAACTTGTAGAAACCTGACCTGTGTAGCAGGTCTAACTTGTTATCAGGCATTTTAATTTTGCACTCCCCATTGCAGCATGGAATATAAATGTGTGAACATTTCCAAATCAAGGTTCTGTGCAACTGAGGCTGTGCACAAATTTCTCACAGGCTAGTACATGTACATAAGCCCCAACTGGAAGGCAGGGGGAGGTGTGACCCCAGTCATAACATGTAAGGAAACAGGTTAGGTCCATGTAGCTTCCAAGAGGCTTTACAACAGCGTTTTTGAAATCTGCCTCAACTTCAAGGTAAACCAGCATGTCAGATTCTGTCAAATGCCTTGGATATGTCAAGAAATACCATATGTGCTCCATTGCCAAGCTTTAGGGCACTACAAATGTCATAATGAAAACTGCCGAACTGTGTTAATGTTAACATTAACAGGTGGATCAGGAATCATTTTTATGCCAATGTCTTTCCTTTTTAAAGAAAGTACATTCAAAACATATGCAGTACTAAAAAAAGTAATTTGATGTACCTATTAGCAATACATCCCTATTGTCCCTAGGGCTATAAAAGGATACATGTACATTGTTGCTTACAGTATGATTTTTACTGTGCTGTTGATTGCCTGTTTTAGCATTAGGTTGAAATAATATCCAACATTTCTGTGTGAGCATCTGACTTGTGCAGTTAAGTCCAAATCTGACAGATTTTAGCAAAGAAGTAGGCACATAATCCAAATAACATCCAGTATATTTACTACTTGGCTGCACTAGAAAATTTATTGTTTTAGCCAGTTTGGCTAACTTAGCTGAAAACATATTACCCAGACTTAGCCAAATTAAATTTTGGAGATACTTCTTGGGGCTAGCTCTAAGAATTTTATTGAACGAGCCACTTTTTGCAATAAAATCAGGAATATTTTATTTGCCACAAACAACCAGATTTAGGTATAATTCTCATTTTCTAATAAATTGTGAACTTGTAGCCACGTCTTATGCGTGTACAATTGTAATTTATGTGCAACATCCTTTAGCCAGTTTGGCTAATTGATGACAAAAACTATTAGCCAGTTCATACATTTTTAGCCAGTGGCTAATGCTTAGTGCTAGCCCAGTAAATTACTTCACCATGAAATCCTACATGCCGTACAGTAGGTAACAAAGGCATAAATTTTCTTGTGAACTATCAGCATTACATTTTGGCAGCCATTCACATACGCTTTTCTCTCTTAATGTTTCTTGTCCCCATATTGATAATAGGGAACACTCATTTTATAAGGTGGAAATTAAGATGTGAATTAAGGCAAAATATATGGATATTGTGACTAACTCTACAAAATACTCACAATTATTACAAATTAAGAAGACATCCATCCCAGTTATTACAGTCCTGAGACACTTGATAAAGTTCGCTTGTTATACAGAAACTCATTACTGTCACCAGCAGAATTGACCACCCAGGAAACAGACAAACTGTTTCTGATCACAAAATACAACCCAGCATTACTGCCTTTGAAATAAATCATTCAAACACAGGCCTCCAGGAATTCATCCCTGCTGGTAAAACAAACAAGTGGTGTTAGGCTTTAGAATGGCTAAGAATCTGAAAGATATCTTAACCAGATCAAGACTTAGGTATCCACCACATACTCCACAAACCAGGCCAGGGGTCTCTGGTGCAGTGGAAAGCAGCCCATGCCCCCCCTCCCCCCCCCCCCAAAAAAAACACAACAATTGCAGGTATTTATTAAGCTTGACACTAGGGTGATGACAACAAACATACACAAAGGGAGCAGGCCCCTAGGTACAGTACGGCCTGCTGTAAATTGCTTAATATTTCGGTGTACTCTTATTTTTCGCTTATTTCGCTGTTGGTACAAAACCATGAAAGTAAAAACACAGCGAAATAGTATTTCGACATTGTTTGAATAGGAATTATGTCCAAAACAGTGAAATTTAAACTGCAGTGAAATGTCAAAAATACAAAAACTGTGAAAACTTATACACGCAAAAATAAAGCAATTTACAGTACCCTGGTGGGAGGCTCTTGTAAACACAATCAATCTGATCTATCTCCTTACTTGTCAGATATATAAAAAAACAGTCTGTACATGTAGGCCAGACTGGTGGGGCCTTAATGGACACAATGACAGAGCACTTCTATTACATTTACCAGAAAAGATATCACACAAACTCTGGGCAGGCACTTTGCTCTGCCCAATCCTGAAACCTGGACTTAAGTATTGAAATCCTGGAACACTATCAGTTGCTACCTGTCGGTTAATTCACAGGATACACAAAAATATCCACCTTGAAAGATTTGTATCCCATAAGGCCACAGGCTGAATGGGATACAAATCTTTCCAGGTGGATATTTTCTTGTATCCCCTGAACAGACAGGTAGTGACTATTTCATCATGTAATAGACAACATATACTGAAACTTGTTTCTTTTAGGTTTGCTTGTACTCTGCCTTTCATGGTAATTCTGCTCCGTTTCTCTTTGATTTCTTTCTCCATGAGGTGGGCAAGTCTTTCCTCCACCAGTTTCCCTGAACTGAGCAGACGATCACAGTGGATCAAAAACAATGCTGACTTATGTACACCCTTGATGGTGCTCATCAATATTCATGAGCCTAATCACAAAACAGGTGTATGGCAAAAAAATACCTGCCCTGCATCTAGGCAGGCTGCTAAAGACAGGATGCTATTTAAGACCAACCTTGATGCCAAACAAAAGTGGTCACACATGACAAGTGTTCTTTCACTGCAGGTAAGCTAGCGAAGAATTAAAGGCCAGTGCCTTGAAAGGGTGGTCTGAAAAACTAGTGCGGTCTTTCATAACAAGTGATCTTTAGAGCAGTTACCACTGTAATAGTTACTCCCTGAAGGAGCCCAGTGTACAGAAGTATATACTGGTGGGTGACATCTGTATGCCGAAGGCCACGTCATCCATTGGTGTATATTTCTGTAAACTGGGCTCCTTCAGGTAGTAACTCTTTTATCTTGCATTCTTAAGGGATTTGTACTTGTAGAACTTGTATTTTGTACCATTATGATAGCAGAAACCTGAATTCAGGTGCAAAGCATAGAACCGCAGCCATGGTCACTGTTGCCTGCAAAGCATAGAGCATCGTGCCATCGGTCTGACGTCGTCAGTTCCAGAGTGAGCTTATCCGAAGATATGGAATCAAGCCGTGGATATACAGACTGGTACTCCCAGCACATGTAGCATGTTTTAACCAATTAGGTTGCTTGTTAGTTACCAAAATGAGATAAAAAGACTTCTCGCTTATCTTTAAACCAATCAGAGAACATAAATGTTATATACTACATGATAAATACACAATACCTCCCTCTTTAAGCAATACCCTTTAATTCATTCCATACTATGGTGATAGGCCTTAGCCAGTGGTTCTGGAATCACTGACTTAAGACTATAGGTACGGCCTGTATTTTTCCGTTTTTAACGGAAACAGAACGGAATAATGAATTTTTGTTTCTGAATTCTCTGAAACGGAATTTGCTGTTTTGCCTTAATGTGTTTTACATACAAAGAGAACTACTGAAACGGAATTTGGACATTTCTGGCTGGTGAATTTCTAGTTTTTTGAAACGGAAAAATACAGGCCCTACATAGGCATGTTGGTTCTTGAACGAAATCTCTTCTCATGAAGAATTTAAATATTCAATTGTTGTCTTAACTCTAGGTAAATATATGGCAAAATCAGGGACTGGTATGGAATGAGTTAACTCAGACTTGTGAGGGGACTGGATCTGTCAGCTGTGCATGACTGAACCCTTTGCTCTCAGCCTGATGGGCAGATGAACTAACTCAATGCTAAATTTTTATGTTTCCAGTAAAAAAGATCTGCCTTGTCACATTAAATCTCTTGCTTATGAAAATATGATTTTTCATAAGCCAGTAGTTTGTGAAAATCTTACTATCTGTCAAAGAACAGAAGCTATCATCAGATACAAATTCCACTTAATAAAGATGTGACTCAATGCCTTTAGTTCCCAAGGTCCCCCAGGTATAAGTCCCATGTGGTCTCAGGGAGGCATTTTACCTGAAGTGCATCACAGTTGAAAGGTACCAACAATGTAATTACATCACAATTGACTATTATTTTGTCACCTTGCACCTGCTGAATACAATAATGTTCAAACATGGAGCTTAACATCAGTTACATGCATGTTATACCCTGATATAGCATGCACCCTCAAACTCAATTAATGCTCTCTGATGAGTTACGCGATGTAACAAAACCAGTCAGACCAGAGATTCAAAAAGCAAGTTCACTGCTGTGGTCCTTGCCTTGTGTAATTTGCTTAAAATATATAGATAGCCGGTGTTTCATCGAAAAAGAACTATTTAAGATAAATTTTGGTGTCAAACTTTTACTAAGTGCATAAGGCCAAAAAAAAAAAAAAAAAAGGCAATGGAGTTAAGATAGGACAATAGGTGCTAGTCTGTTACAATATGGGCATCATGGCACCAATGAAGCACGATTAGCCTGCACTTGATTCCCTCATGCGCTGCAGATGCATCGAGTACTTGTGCTTGTGTGAGCATGGCAAGCAGGTTTCCCCGCATAATATGTATGGGTCATTCTCAGCTATTGGTCGACTTTCAGAAAACCACACTTTTGCTGGTGTTAGAACGAAACTTTTGTGAGGACTGAAGAAGTTAGGTATATCCAGGTACAAATCTTCCCAACGCCTACATGTAGCTACCATAGCAGAACCAACTCAAAAGTCCCTCTTTAAAACCCACAGTGGCTGTAGATATGCTGGAGATAGTACCCGTCCCCTGGTGCATATTTTGACTCACCTAAATTAGAAGCTGTACTCCAAAACACCATGGTATATGAGGATGTGTATTAAAGTGTATTGCAAAGATAATAGTCTGTAGTTTGTACATACCAGGTATCAGTGAAATTATGTGCAGTATTTTGCTTTAAGAGATTCAAGGTGATGTATGTAGGGCCAGTGATTTTCTGGGGGGGGGTTTTTTAAACCGAAGTGGCATTGTGCATTTTTTTCATCCTTGAAATGGAATTTGATGCTCTTCCTTATATGAATTACATATAAACATATTGCAGTGAAACGGAATTTAAAACATTTTTGCTGATGAAACGGACTTCCTCTTTTTTTGACATGCAAAATCATTGGGACATCACCACCTTCCGTTAACTTTGACATTTTTCCTACAACTTGATTTTGCAACCTCCAAATAAAATGTGATGCCATGAAGTTGTAAATAAGTAACTTTCATAGGTGCTCATTTGTTTCTGACAGAGCCCTAATATACTGGCAGCTACATGTCCTATGAAGACATGAAATCAGGGAAAGCTACATGTAAACAATTTTCCGTTAACAGTTGGGTGATGTCTAAAACAAGAGAACACTAAGTGGCCTGATTGTATGAAAGACGAAAGTTTACTGTTAAGTACAGGAATCTGTTTGGCTTCAACTAATGATGTGTCAAATTGGATGGCCAAACTTTGTTGAATAGCAAGAAACATGAAAAATCAAATTTCTATTAACATTGGTGCTGTCCGAAACAAGGGTGATGCCCGAAACAGGGCTATTCCCATAGACATGTTAGAAACACTTCATATTAGAGACAGACAATGCACAAACAAACCTTCATGCAAGAGGAGCTGCATTAGCAATCACCAAAAAAAAAAGTAAAAAAAAAAAACAAAAAACAAAAAACAGTTGATAATGTGAGGTAAGACAAGGTTGTACATGTTTTGAACATCACTATGGACAGTTAACATCATTATCATGATTATGTATGGCTACACATTTTGTCAATTTTCAACAATTTCTGTGGTACACTTGCTTCAGATAGCTCTGGGTAAGAGGATAAATGTAAATGATGTGCTTTTATTGTGACAGATAGGTAATTGTTCATTAATCAATGTTCCATTATCATGTTTCAACCCAGTGTCAGCTACACACTCTTCAAACCTTGCATTACTTTGTGAGCTGTCACCATGAAAAAATACATTTAAGAGCAGATGTTTCATTCCTGTAGGATAGTGTGAAACATATTCAAATGTATTCACAGAATTTCTTCACCAAGAGATTTGATATATCACTACAATCAGAGTCACCACCATAACTACTTGCCCTGTTTCGGACATCACTACAGGCTGTTACCAAAATCATTTAAGGGTGTGGCTTCATTAGTCTTTTGTGGAAGTTGAATCGCTAGATATTCAGATATCATAATCTACCATTGGAGCTAAGGTATTTTGGAAAATGACCACACGTTTCATTTTTTATACAGCTTATATGCTTATTTTTCACTTTTCTGTAAGACTTGGGACTAAGGCAAGGATGCTAAATTAATGACATGGCCTCTCAAAGCCTTGCATTTGAAAACGACAATGTAAACTTCTGATTGAGTAATGACAAAAACTCATAAGGAAGCAAATAATGAGCTTTAGGTTCCGCCTGAGAAAACTGACCTATGAAATCCAAGGGGTCTCCACAATGTTGAAGCCTGTAAGGCTCATAATAAAACCTAAAATCCAATAGAATGTTGGCTTCCGAAAAGCTGAAAAAAGCACTATGCTTTGTATGGACCTCACATTTCGCAGGCGCCATATCATAATGCAGCCTAAGCACCTCTGAAGCAAGACAAAATAGTTGATGACTGATGTGCACCCTGCACTCCAGTGGGGCTCATAGGTGTACATACCTTCTCTTGGAGTAGAAAAAAAAAAACCCCACCATACTCCAGTGAAGTCTACACTTTTGTTTAGCTTGTGTGTAGCCAATTAATTGGGGGGGGGGGGGGTACCCTCATAATTAAGTGACCATAACAGGTATATGCTGTTCCAGAGTGCTTTATCCCTGGACCTATATTTTGCTTTGTCTTAAACAGAAAACACTTTTGCGTCAGATGGCCCACCAATAATAATATTTCCTGATGAAGGTCAATATTTGATCAAACAGGCCATTTTGGCACATTTTGGGGCCACACCTGTATTTCTCACATTTGTAATAAAATATTCTGTAAGCAATGTAACTGTACTTTTTGTTCCAAACAAATCAAGTGTGATTTGTTTTTATTTTTAAACTCTACAACTTGTCAACAACTATGATAGCATTTATTCATTTTCATCTTATGGTTGTTGCTGAACTGATATAACATCCAGATGAATGTAATGTAAACAAATTAAGTGATGTCTCAAACAAAATTAACACAAATAAGTCAGAAAAAAATACTCAGACACAATAATGGGATTGAAAGTTTACTACTGGGATATTTTAATGGAGTTTACAACTAAGCAGATTTAACATTTTTGTATTAATTTCACTGGAGTAAGTTAAGTGGGAAATTTTGTACAGCATAGTGAATCTGAGTTTTTAATAGGATGTATTCATATTTAAATGCAGTCCTACTCTAACACCTATTGAGCAAAATAGGGAGCCACCTGCAATCAGGGCAGATCCATGTATTTAGCATGGTCAAAAGTACTTTCTCAATAAAATAAACAGCACAAACACAGAATAATCTTAAGAAAATGTATTAACATATATTCGAAACATAAAGGATACATAAATTGATTAGAAATGGGCTCTCTTTTGGTTGAAAAGGTGCTATTTGTAGATGTTTATGTAGTATATGGTACAAATCTGCCCTGATCATGGTGGAAGCATCAGTCTGTTGCCCCGGCAACACAGGAAGTGAACAGGATCGCAGTTAAAAATGTATGTCTCCTATTAAGTTATCAGTGATGTTTCTTTTGTGTCATATGTTTAGAAATGAGGAAAATTGTTGAGCAAAATGACTGCTAAAGTCCAGCAGCTAATATGAATGTGTCGTATTGATTGATGGCAGTGACAATCTAGGGTGAAACAGGATATCAAAGAATAGATCTGTATCCACAGCAGATTGACTGGAACACAATAACAAATAAATTTAGCAGTAGTTTACAAGCATATTAAGAGACAATTTCGACCCAATGCATACATAACTGGGTGGTTCCATTTTGGAACAAATTTTGCAGGGCAGGCTGTGTCTAATATACAGGACAACAGTTCTACCAGGACTTGCTTCATCATTTTTGTAAATACACACCTGTAGACATTCTCCAGCTGAAAGGGATCTCATGACAATAATTCATAAGGAAGGATACATGTAGCATGAAGACTCATATTGGATTTTTGGGGGGTTTGTTTGTCTTTTTTTTTTTCTTTGACTGGGGGATGGTGGGGGGTGGGGTTGCAAACATTAATTAGCCTATTAAATGAGTCATGTATGAAATGCAATACCTTTAGCACACAGGTGCATTGTGCTGTATCTTACCTTTTGTTTTCCTTCTTCCACTCTGCCTAGCCACAGTGGTTTCATAAACTTGGTCACAAATTCTTTGTTGTTATGCAAAGCTATCCACACATCCTGCAAAAGAAGACAGTAACATTTGTTTACAGTCATTGGCAGACTTGCCTTGGATATTCTTGTTCTGCACAATACCCTGCAACATCACCACCACCACCATTTATCATTTATGAGAAAATTATAGTCTAAAAGTCCCAATCACTTACAGCTTCACCTTATCTGTTTCAGTTCCTAATAGTCACATCTGTTGACCACTGTTTTGATTGGATGTTGTAAACAAGTGCGACTGGGTCAAATTCATATTTGGGGGTGACCGCTACAGGGTAGATTCCATGAAGAGATGTTGGAAACCTTAGAATGTGGTCAAAGCTGGGTGGATAACCTAGTTTCAATATCACTACACTAGTTTTGGTTAATATCACGGTTTCACTACAGATCAAGTGAAAAAAAATTCATGAAAGTCTGTTCAAATAGATTTATTATAGATCTATACAATAAACAGCCCCCCTCCCTCCCGTCCCCTAATCCCAGGTATTGGTCAGTGTTAATTTACCTCTTTAATGAGACACCACCTCCTGTGTATGGCCACCAAGATCTACCCACAGGGTGGTCTCTCAAAGCAAGGACTACTCTATACAAATTTGGGGGAGTTGCCTGTTTTCTTCACATTATCAGTTATTGACTTTGCAGAAGAATAAAGTTGAAAGCGAGTATGTGGGGGAAATTATTGACTTTGTGAAAGAATCAAGTTGAAAGAGAGTATGTGAGGAAATACCTATTAACAACTTTTCTGTTCATAAACTGCAGATTCACCCAATATCCTTTGTGCATTTACACTTTGGTACAACACTTAACAAGGGTTCCTTCACGCTTTCAGCATAAGTAACAAATTTATGAAAAGGGAATTGAACAAAACCATACAGTCAAGAGAGACTACTTTGATATAGCCCCCCCCCCCCCCCCATACCACCCTGCATATTGTGTCTCTTTGCAAGCAAAGCAATCATGTCTGTGTTGGCACACAGACATTCTGCTTTTTGCAGTTCTTCTTTGCTTCTTTTTCTTTATCAAATTTTATTCACTCGTTTTCTCGAACACTATTACACTCAGAAACTTCACACTTGGCATGACGATAGGTCTATACATGTGCATGAATTTGTGCCTTTTAATAAAGAGGAGAAAACATGCTGAAAATTATGCAACTGACGGCCAATTGAAATTTTAAATCATGAATATCTCCAAACTATTACATGTACAGGAAACCAATACGACTTCAACTTATGTTTGTAACACAGCACATTTTTGTAATTAATGTGTGACCTCTAAGGTCAAAAATCAAGTTCATTTGGACCTTTGAAATTTTCATCCAGCCATAATTTGATCAATTTTCATCTGATTTGGCTCATATTGGGCTTAAATTTTAACTATTGTAAGACTTCATATGTTTGCAATTTGCATGTGACCTCTAAAGGTCAAAGGTCATTTGGTCCTTCGAAAGTTTCATCCTGCCATAACTTGGTCAATTTTCATCATGTTGGACTCAATTTGTAGGTGTTGCAACACTGCATATTTCAGTAATTAACATGTAACTTCTTTTGTTCATGTTGGGTTTAAATTGTAGATATTGTGAAACTGTACATGTTTTTAATTAACATGCAACTTTTAAAGGTCAAGGTCATTTGGACCTTTGAAATTTTCATCTAGCCATTACTAGGTCAATTTTCATCTAATTTGGTTCATGTTGAGCTTAAATTGTAGGTATGGTATTGCAACAATACACATTTTTTTGTAATTTATGTGACCTCTAAAGGTCAAAGTCATTTGGACTTTGAAATTTTCATTTAGCTATATTTACAAATTTGAAAGCACATAGATTTGCTTTTATGAGGCAAACCTTCTTTTCTAGTTTACAAGATGATATAGCTGTCACTGTTGCACTTTTTTCCCCTTGGTTTCTTCACCAAGCAAGAGAGATTAATATAGGCTGTGCCAATTTCCCAATATCGTAAAATAAAATAAAATATTATTTAAAAACCCAACCTTTACCCCTGGCATGTAGAAAAATCACCATTTGACTTTTCGATAAGTATATATATATATATATAAACACACACATATATCATAAGGTGATGTTCATGTAACAATGTAAAACACAAGTATTCTGATGTCATGACACTGAAGATTCATTCCTGCTTGAACAGATCTGCCAAACAAAATGCTTACTTTAAGTTTTATCACAAGACATATAACTGTCACTTTGAGAGTTTAATTATGTGTGTATCTAGTGAACATTATAAGTATGTCCACCTATCAAACTTGCATTGTTAGTCAACACAACACAAAGCAAACAACATGAATTAAGGCATACATGTAAATACCGATGTGTAAACAAAACAAAGGCGGATTGTTTGGCCTTCCAACTTTAGCAAAGTACGACCGGTTTCGTCCTGTGGAGGGACTCGTCAGGTACTGATTTAACGGCTGCTAACGCCGTACGTGGGTGGACGTTGCACGAGTTGCAACGTCTTATATAGTACGGTGTAAATAAGCAACGTTGCTAGGGTCGAGTTGCTCAACGTTTGGAATACACGTCAAGTGTATTCACAATACTTATGACGTCAGCACCTCTCCATTGTGATGAGGTGTATGTGACGTGCTGGATGCACGTGTGGGGATAGGTGATTGTCTCTCTCATGAATGAGAGTACCTATAGAAAATCATAGGAAATCCTAGTGATGGTCTCTCTCCTCTCATTTTACTGAATAATAAAAATTTGAGAATGAATAATTAAATTGATTTCTCAATCTGTGTTGAGAAATTATAGTTATTTATTTATTTTTTATTTACAGGAAATATATTTAATAAAGTGCAATATATATCCGTTTGAGCAGTGGGAGAAAGTTATCCCTAAAATTGTTTGCAGCTGTTAAATGGAGGGAGATTTAAAATCTGGTGTCTCCCCTGGGGGTGTTGACACTGTATGGGAAAATAAGTACAGAACTGGTTAAAAATTTAGCATAATACAAGGCAAGTGTGCTTATTTTCCCATAACATTGAGACCAAAGGGTTCCATTGTGCAGAGCTGATGTATCCAAAAATACTCCCTTTTCAGTACATGTAAATACACTTAAGTTTCACAAATATTAATAAAATGAGCCAGTTCAGAAACATCAAGTTGAAGAAACATATTCCAGCATGTAAACAAATGATGAGCCAATACATGACCTAATGTTACTTATTGAATGAAGAATCCACATATTTATTTAATAGCACGTACTTGTTTGTATTCACCAAAGTGAGAACTCAATCCATAATAACTTAAGGATTAAGAATTTTATTTTTCATTTTCAGATCAACCTGCCACGTAGAATGCAACAAGAAATCTAGGAACCCAATAATGGTTCAAAAATCCACCTTCAGCTTTCTGGTGTGCATATTTTCCGTCACATGTTATCTCACCAGCAATGGTTTTACACACTGGACTTAATCCTTTCTGCCTGACTTAGCATCATATGAAACAAAGTTACACAACATGCTTATGTGGCCTGTGTCAAATGTATTTAGTTTGTGAACCTGTCATTTAAGTTTCAGTCTTTCTATCAGTTTTTAATTGCCACTGCATGCACCCTGTTGAAAGTTACGAAGAACAACGGGAGAGATTATAAAAGCTAAAACTTAATTGCAGCACTCATGATTTAGAAGGTATAGAATTAAATAGTGAACTACCACCCACCAGCATGAACTATGTTACATAAATTTCTTTTATGATGGACCCGGTGAACACAAAATTATGATCAAGGACTTAGGTGTGTTAAGTATGATGATGTTCACAAAACACAGAAAGGGTCATATTATGGAGCTGTGAAGAGATGGTCATACTATATTACTAATCAATGTGTTGGACATTGCGGCAAAAGTTATCTTCAACTATAAGTCATGAACTAAAAACATCACTACAATTGCAGTCCACTCCAGGGTGCCTTGCAGGCACCTTGGAGAAATAATTTGGAGAGAAAAAAAAATAGAAATCAGAATCGGTCTTAAAGCATGAGGTTCCATGCCTGACAATGTGTTTGTTTTGGCTGAGACTACGAAATACTCAGTATTTCATAGTCTCAGATTTTGGTAGGATTGTCAACATCCACATGTTACAAGATCCAATACCAGGCATGCACATTAACTTCCCACAACTGCATACCTGGTTGTCTTAGTAACCATTGTCTCGCCTGGTGAGATACGACGAAGCGGGATATTTTTAATATTTTGGAAATAAAGAATACTTTGTACAGGCAGATAGAATTTAATCTTGAAACCAATTCAGGAAACACTTAATAAACATGACTTTGGTGATTGTAAATTTAAATTTCTCTAAAGACACTAGTTAAGTTTGTGAGAAAGGGGTAGCTGGCGCTGGCCCGTGTGGGCTGTCTGTGACAGTGATATGCCCGTGACGCGTGCCCTCCGTGACGGACAGGCGTGAGCCCCCTGCTTTGTGGCAGGAAATTAATATGTGTGCCTCGTATTTATCCCGTACCACAAGGCTATTATACATCAATTTTTTTTGTCACATCATTGATGCCGATGTCTCTGTCCATAGCCCAGACTAGTCTATGACCTAGTCCTAGGCATGATCATGATGCCACAAACAATGAAACCTGCAGTAGTTAGTATATAATATTTACTTTAGTTTAGGTCAGCAACCTGCCAACACTCCAACGGTGTCCTCATCATGCATCGTCCTAACAACCGCTTGGAAACAGATCTGACAGACATGTTTCAATTTTACCATAATATCAACAGCTTTGGCCGAAGCCACAATGCCCTTATCGTCTAATGATAGTAATGTAACACATTGACATTGTATGTAAACAAAACATTTTACCGTTGCATCTTGGCCAGCATAATGACTGATAACACGAGACCCTCCAGGGTGCTTTTTTGACCACTCTGTAATATCATAAATATCGCCATCAATCACCAACCACTTGTCATCTTTAGAAGTGTGCTTTTTAACCTCATCCCATGTATATGTTTTGACGCCTGGTTTGATTGCAGCGTTGCACCCTTTGCCCATGTTCGAGGTCGAACACTTCCTTCTCCTCAGGACATGCAGTCACCTGTCGTTATGGCAGTCTGCATAAATTTTCGTTTGACCGGCGAAAGGGGTATTCCGTGATGTCACCAAATTGGAAACGAGGCTGATAGAAAATCTTTCATGACGTCATGCCTACAACATTCTGTGTGGGATCCTTCAGCAGGTGAACAGTGCAAAAGCATAAAATATCTGGTGAAACTGAGGTACAATTTCATATTTATGAGATATGATTCATAACACGGATTCCTTTGAAGACTTGGCTTACACAACGTAAGATAGAGCAATGAGAACGCCCTCACGAGTCGTATTACCCTGTTCAAAAGAAGTGTCGTCTGCTTCAAACATGGCTGTGGGTCGCAGTGACGGCTTTCAGAGGACATCAGGGTACCAAAATTTATGCCACAGATGTATGAGCGATAGGAGCTGTATAATTTTCCGTGTAATCGTTTAATCATGTGGAAAAGTGACAAAAGTCACAGGGGTATATTTGGAACCCCACCTGAGCCTCTTTTTCGGGCTGCGCCCGAAGGAATGAAACCAGAGCTCTTGGAGGAATGTCTTCGCGTTCTTGCGAGTGAAAATGCCAAACGCGCAGATGTACACTGCAAGTTAAAATTGAGGAATCTGGGTTATTTCAAGGACGGAAAGGCAGCAGAAACTTTGTTTCTTGTTTGTGACAAATTAAACCTGCCAGTAGAGGCTAAATACGTTGCAATCGAACTGTTTGATAACTTTATGCAACTGCACATCCAAAGTCTGTACGAATACGTGAAGACACTGGACAAATCGAGAAGGAAACCAGAGTGGCTGGCCATACAGGAGAGAGTCGGACGCCAGATTCTTTTACGAATAATTTCTTGCTGCCAGTTAGCAAGCAAACTTACATCTCATTATAAAATTATAAGTTTAAGTCGTGTTAGAAGGACGTTATTAGAATTTGGCTTTAAGTACAACACTGAAAGTATTCTCCAATCAGAGCTGAGGGTGCTGAAAACAATGGATTACAAAATAATGTTTACATCACCTTTAGTTTATGTAGAAACGCTGCTTACGACTTTAGGACACAACGACAGCACATTGGAAGTTAAACTTTATCATGGGGTCAGCTTGAAGATTCTAGATTTGTTTTACTTGGAAAGACGTACAATCTATACAAAACTATTCAATGTTGCAACAGGACAAAACATATCTTCAAAAACTGATATGGCTAATTTTATGGCTGTAGAATGTGACATGATGCTTCTTGGGGCATCAGTGGTTGCATCTGCCTCCTACATCATGTGCCCAAATGACACAGATAAAGTCATCGACCACTTGAGTCTAATTACAAGGATCCCTAATGAAGATATCCTGGACTTTTCTACAGTGTTAGTACAGAGTATTCTGCAAGACAATGAACAGTAGACATGACAGTACAATAAGCGCAGCTGTGATTTTGATATTCAGAATTGCATGTACATGTGTAGATGTACCTTTCAGGTCTACTTATTGGTTCATCCATGTTGGATTTTTCTCTCGCCCTCTGTCTCATTGTTTTCATTTTAAAACCTATGTGCCCACTTCATACATGTCACTGGGTGCTATTTATAGTACATTTAGTAACATGTCTTTTCTGTGAAAAGAGAACCAAAGAGTGCCAACATGATCATCATCATCATCATCATCATCATCATAATGTAACCAAAACTGGAACTATGCTTGCCTATTATATTAGAGCAAAAGTATATATTCAAAGGGGTGTACATTTTTACTCCAAGGTGTGTACTCTTAAATTATAAATTTATTGTAACAATGTATGTGGATTCCCTGATTAACACAAGTGTTAAGTTTACATGTGGTGTACCTGATTCATCTGTTACATCCATACAGTGTACACATAAACTCCCAAGAGACTCACAGAGGCTTTGTATTTTCAACTCCATCAGTGCAGAAAGCTGTTAAAAGCAGAGCTTGACACATCTCATGTTCACGCACAAGGGGCTACCAAAAAGTCTTGCTGGGCTACCACTTTATTCAATTCATTACCATGTATAGACATATGATTGACTGCCCCGTGAAAGCTTTGAGCTACCAGGTTCTTAAAAAAATTATCAAACCCTAAAAAAAACAAAAAAATATAGATTCATTCATCATTAAAGCCTGGAATAAAAAAAATATATACATGATGTGTACACCTCAGCCACCAAGAAAATAGATTTTTTACCCCCATTTCTCTTTTCCCTACCCAGGTCCAACCGTACACACACACTCTCAGTCAGCTTTTTTTGTCATTTTCTCTTAGTATCTTAATTACTAGTACAGCTGTCTGTGTCCACTTTTCTGTGCTTTATGGTACAAAATAGATGCATAAGTACACTTTCTGCCAGCCATTTTTTATGATCAATGTGTCGATTCAATAAAGCGTTTTCCCAAAATCAGTATTATTACCACACTTTTGTTTCAATTTGACAAGAAAAACTAATGGATGAAGCTAATCAGAGCCCCTAATCTATTGACTAAAGTGCTATATCATTGATTACATAATAGCAATTAGTTTCAGTGACTGGGTGTTGTTTGAGGTCCAGGTCAAGTCGGACCCCTGCAGCCAAGACTAGCAGGGAGAAATGGGGGTGAAAAACCACCCTGCGAAATTGCACCTAAGCCGGGTTTCTTTTAAAAAGCTGAAGTGTACACAGCATGTACAAATGCAAAGGAAGTGCGTGCACTGAGTACTACATGTACGTGTGGTGGTTGGTCGTAAATATAAAAAAAAAGAAACGTCAGGATATATTTTTTGGCAGATGTTATATGCTTCTATTGCCTGCTAAACAGACCAATCTTCATGTGGTCTCCACTCAAGTGCAGCAAAAATTATACAGAGTTTGGTATGTTTTGGGGGCTAATGTTTGCAGTATTAACTCTTGAATTTACCCCTGCAAACTTGAATCTGCAGCTTTGAAGTTTCCTTATGCCCTTGACTTGGCCTATCTAACATGATAAAAAATATCATTTCCTACAGAGGTAAAAGCTGCTGACATGAGGTGACGAAAAGAGTTCTGATTACAACTTATTTTTCCAGTGCTGTATAATCCTAGAATAAAGCCTGTACAACTTTATATAAATACTTGCTTTTGCCCATCTGTAGTGCTGTGTGGTGTTTTACTTTAAAACAACAGTAGACTTTGGAAAAAAAAAATGTTTGCATTAGCGCCTACACTGAGCATGAAATCTACGTACACAGTTTTGAAAAATGTTGTCACTGCAAGGCACACAGGCCTGCTACCAAACACCTTGAAACTCCTCTAGCTTTTTAGTCAATGCAAACTTTGTCCAGTGTACAGTATAGACTATGATAGGCTTTCACTGAATGTCAGCAGAACCTCATGTGTGATAAAGGATTGCATGGGAGCAGCCAGGTTGTCTTTGTTGCATGAAAGTACAGTAAAGTCTTTTTGGAGAGACTGCCCCTGGGATAGAGCCAAAAGTGGTCACATAAAACAGGAGGTGGGGTCTTCCGAAGATGGATTGCCTTGTGCCACCTGGCCAACAATCACTACTTTGAATCCTCATCCATATTGAGTATATCTATATATGTATTTACATGCATGTTCTTTTATTACAGACCGTATTCAATATTGCAGTCATACGTTAATACATTTCCAAGATTTGGTACATGTGTGAAGTATTTGTTAACTGATTTTAAAACATTACTTTATTGCTACTGTTCAAAGTGGATGGGTTTTTAGTTGGCACAAATGTGTTTTTTGTGGTCATTTTGTGTGATCACTGGACAGGTTTTGCAGATCTTTGGTCTACCAAAGGAGGTACAATGCATGTATATTGTCATTGGAAAGTGCTTTATCGCACATGAAATGGTCATAAGAAGCAGGTGGTCTGCAAAAGGAGGGCTCTCTCAAAATAGGTTTTATTGTACATGTATGTCCACTCCCCATATTGGACATGGTGTACAGAATAAATGTAAACCTATGTTATAAGTAATATATAGAGCACAGTGTACGACAAATTACTACACCTGTACCTTTTCCCCCTTGACTGAAGACTGAGTCCATGGCTTTCCTTGGTGTGAGCCATGTTATCTTTATAGATCTCATCTACAACCCTCCTTCAAATTCTATTTTATTACTGTTGAAATTATCGTGAAATACTGAAGCATATATGACCTTTGACAACCAGTCTGTTTTGGCTGGTTCAAGGGGGAAAGGGTTAATCAGTAACACACTACATGTACGTCTATGCAAATCATTGATCATCATTGGGGATTAAGAACTACCTGTCATTATGATTTTAACTCATTCCATACCATGGTGACAGGCATTGGTCAGTGGTTCTGGCACTGCCTGGCAAGTCATGCTGCAGCTGCCGTTACAGCATGACTTGCCAGGCAGTGCCAGAACCACTGACCTAAGACTATAGGTGTGTTGGTACTTGAATGAAAGCTCTTTTCATGAAGAATTTAAATATGCAATTATCGTCTTAAATCTAGGTAAATATACGGAAAGATCAGGCACTGGCATGGAATGAGTTAAAGACAAAATTTAGTTTTACCCATATAATGCAATAATCATTGAGCAAAATGCATAACAATACAAAGAAAATCCACACTGGCAATGGGCACAGCTCAGCTGGACTTTTGGATGGGCCATTTGCCAGCTGGCTTATTTTTCTTGTATGCTCAGCCAATATTTCAAATCTTCTCTGATGCAGGCAATACTGGAAGCTCTGTTGTTGACAATGTTACCAAGCCTGTGATAAATGACGTTTTTACAGTTGGTTGCCTGTAATGCAGACTATGCTCCATATTATATCTACATGCACTACATTTGAAATAGAGTAAAAACCTGGAGATTGGTCTGTTTAGCAGGCAACACAGTTTAATGATATGTATAGACAGGAAGCAACTGGGGATGGGGAAACTTGTGACCTCTAGGTTGCAATGGATTGTGATATGATGGTCATATGTTAAATCTTAGATATGTTCATGTAATGCCTCATTTAAGACCGCTTTCCAGATTTATTACTTTTTGTCTGCCACCCTTCTCGCGTTTTCTGTTTTGATCTGCATGCATAATAAAAAATCTTGATGTGTGAAAAGTGCAATCTTGTTATCAATTTTAAAAAAGTATCATATTTTATTATTATTACATCTTGCTCTATATATCAGCTGTTTTCTTTGAGGCTACTAGCATGCCTTTGTTCATCTAATATCATATGTAACCAAATGTTTTTATGCAAAGTTCATGTAAAAAGAAAATATTTTTGCCAAGAATTGTAAGTAAGACTTTATATCACAATGGAACACCACAGGCTGATAGGTTTCTTCAACATGGATTGGGTGCATCACACCCAGTTTTTGCTGAGGAAAGCTGTGACTCTGTATTATTCTTACCAGGAAAGGTGTTGACAACAGGTTCCCTAGAAGACTTGTTCATTAAATCAGGTCTCATTGCTTAGAGAAGTTCAGTTATCTCATAGTGTGCATAACCTTAACCCTTTCTTTAAACATGGCAAAACTGGCTGCTGGTCAAATAAGTGTCTGCTTCAATGTTTTTGGACTAATATCAGCATTAATGAACAACAGTTTGAATAAGAATTGTAGATTAGACCTATCAAGATAACGTGAACCAGGTGAACAACTT
This sequence comes from Hermodice carunculata, assembly GCA_964020975.1. Classification (NCBI taxonomy): domain Eukaryota; kingdom Metazoa; phylum Annelida; class Polychaeta; order Eunicida; family Amphinomidae; genus Hermodice; species Hermodice carunculata. The sequence continues at coordinate 23,165,714 of OZ026618.1, forward strand.
TCCTTGGCATGGGTTGGGCACTTACTGCACAACCCAGCCTTAGAAAAACTGTTGACTCAATATTAACTCAAGAGTGAAAGGGTTTAATTGACCATTGTTGAGACAATCGGGGTGAAATCAACTGGCTGGAGTTGCAGTATTGTTGAATAACTTAAAAACTGATGTAGAGACATGAAATTTCTTATAACTGTAAATTTGAGGTCCTGGACTGGAAAAGGTATAATTTTTGGACATTAACACTTATTCACTCCAGAGGTGCAGCAAATTATTATGCAGGATCTTATAAGATTTCTTTATTAACCCTTTCCCCCTTGAATTAAGACTGAGTCAACAGCTTTCCTTGGCATGAGTTGGGCACCCATGCCAAGGAAAGCTGTTGACCTGGGGCATGTGATCTTGATAAGTCTCATGTACATTTCTCAGTCAAATTGTTTTTCATAACTGTTGAAATTAGTTGAAAACACTGAAGCAGACGACATTTGACCACCAGGCGGTTTTGGCTGGTTTGAGGGGGAAAGGGTTAAATCAGGTGGAAGGATTTTTAGAATCCAAATTCTGCTTTTATCCTCATGTTAAGAGAAAGGAAAGTTTTCTCTTTGGGCTTATTAAGACTCAGTAAGGAGAAACTTTTTCAGTCTCTGGTAATGTTTTAAGTCACACAAAAGGGCAGAATTTAATACCAGAATCAAGAAGATTTAAAACTGTCCAGCTATAATGGAGCAGGCCATTTTCCCCATGTTTCACCAGCAACCAAATGTTCCAAAGTTTCAGACCTTTATCTCCTGCACTGTAATTAAAACATTTTAGAATCATTTTGATGTCCATACATGAAAAAAAAATGAAATTTTATCAGACATGTGCAGTTGACAATTCATTTTTGGATTTTTTATGATTTTTTTGGGGGGGGGGGTCATCCATCCATCATCCATAATTCACATTTTCAACTTTTTCTCCAAAACTATCAGCCAGGTTCACTTTAAACTTGACTGGGAATATACCTTGGGTAGGTCTCTACTAAGACTGTCCAAGTTGTTATGTTCCTGTGTTTTTATTTATTTATTTTATTGTTATTATTTTTTATTTACTTTTTAATGAAAAAGATATTTTTTGAAGATCTTGCTTAAGTGTTGGCGAGATCTTTAAAAATACCTGAAGCCACTTGGTCCATCAATTGTTTTGAAATTACATAGAAACATTTTTGGGAACCCCCAGACCTTTTAATTTGTTCACCAGGTGATGCTATGATTTTTACCTTTTTTTTTTTTTTTGGGGGGGGGGGGCGTGTTATTTTTGTGTGTTCTTGCCATTTTTGACTTGTTCTCAAAAACTTTTTTGGAGATTATGCAGAAATCTGGTGGAAATATTCCTAGTGGAAGGGTCAAACAAATTTGTCCACTGGGTGGTCATGTGGTGGGTCGCTGATTTTTAATAGATTTTCCAGTACAGGTGCTTGGTGGTTAATGCATTCATCCATATTGATTACAATGTAACTCAATGGGGATTGCAACTCTTTATGTTGTGCTGAAACGCAATGGAAATATACCCAATGGAAGGTTCAAACCAGTATGTTTGATATTTCGCACTTCATAGACTAAGCCCTACCCTCCCACTAACAATGCAATCATCTGTGCATAAGAAAAATAACTGAAATGAAACGAGATATTTCATTGATTTTACTTATGTTGCTTTGTATTAGTGACTGAATTTAATGGCCTGAGACTCCAGATTTGCAGAAATCTCAGACATTAAAGCGTTAGCAGACAAGTGCAAGACTATGTGTACACAAGTTTATATGTATTCAAGATAAGAGGTTTTGTGTGAAACTCTGTGGCAAAGCTAAATGTATCTGTCTGTAAGGTATATCTCCTGCATGCACAGACAGTTGATGAAAAAATTCAGTATGTTAGAGTAAACCTGCATTTTAACTAAGATACAATATAAGGCTTTTCTTTTGTGAATGTTATTAGACATGTCATTACAGTGGTACCTGCTCTGGAGACCACCTGTCATGAGAGATCACATTAGTTTTTGATTCCACCCTTTTAAGACACTGCACTGTCATTTCTTTGTTAATTTAACAGTAATTAAAGACCACCTGCCATTTGTGGCCACTTCATAAACATTTTTATTGTTCCCCACCACCGAAGGTGGCATGGAGGGACATAGAGTTAATGGGGATAGGGGTCGTGTCTGTCCGTCCATCTGTCCATGTGGGAGCATATCTCTAGAACCCTAAGAGATAGAATTAATAATTAAATTTATACCAGAGATGCATCATACCATGGGCACGTGCACTGTGTATTGTTTTGACCTTGAAAACAGGGCTTAAGAACATATCCATTTTCGTGTGTCTGGCAGCATATCTCTAGAACCCTTAAGAGATAGAATAATGAAATTTATACCAAGGGCATGTGTGCCATGTATTACTTTTCACCTTGACCTATTTTCAAGGTCACAAGACCCAAGAACATATCAATTTTTGTGCATCCATACATGCTACATATACATTGTATAGCTTTCTTCTGTATATTGTGGCGGGGGACATAGATCCTTTGGATCACTGTGCACTTGTTCTAGATCTATTTGTTGCTATGTTTTTATCCATATGTGTATGAACCTTGGGTATTTGTTGGTTATTGCATTCATCCAGAATAATTAAGATGTAAGTCAATGGGGATTACAGTAGTAGTTCACATTTTTACTTCTGTAAATCTGTCAGCCATATTCTTTTCAAACTTGGTGATAATGTACCTTGGGTGAGTGTTTTTTCAGTTTGTCAAAGAATTTAACTTTTGGTGGATCTCCACTGAATCTGTTCAAATGGTCACACTCAAGTAATTTTAAGATTTTTAATGAATTTTTTTGTTTCATTTTTGGACAAAATATTAAAAAAGGCTTCTTTTTTTCTGAGAAATCACTGGGCCAATTGCTTTAAAATTGACCACTTGATGGTGGGGGGGGAGGGAGGCTTGAATGTCAAGGTCAGCTGAGAATGGGCTGTACATGCAACTCTCTTGTTATTCAATGTACTCACCTACTGGAGGAGGCCATATTATTTGCATACATTGTACTTAATTCATACAAGCCACTCTTTCCATATGTCCTTATTTTCTGTACCTTGTGCTTGAGCAAAATTATAACCTGTACCAGTATACTGGGACCCATCCCCTTCTACATGAGCTTTCATATTTCATATTCTTATTTGTAACTCTGTGTGTGTGTGTGTGTGTGTGTGTGTGTGTGTGTGTGTGTGTGTGTGTGTGTGTGTGTGTGTGTGTGTGTGTGTGTGTGTGTGTGTGTGTGTGTGTGTGTGTGTGTGTGTGTGTGTGTGTGTGTGTGTGTGTGTGTGTGTGTGTGTGTGTGTGTGTGTGTGTGTGTGTGTGTGTGTGTGTGTGTGAAGCCCCATGTTCCATATGTTCAAACCAAACAAACTGTGTTCACAGGTGCTGAAGAAGTGGAGCTCCTCTTGCTCAATATTGTGGCTCTAGTTCCTGTTGGGATGACTAAATCTCATTTTCAAGGCATCATGGGATGATAAATAACCTCTTAACAAGTACTGGCCACCACATTATGATGACAAGAGCCCAACATGAAAATTAATTAACATGCTTGAGGTGGGACACATATCATAACAATGCCATCTGTCTTTTGAGGGGGAAGGAGAGTACTCTCACTGAAAATGAAGATAGTATCAATAGCAGACAGGAATCATGAGGTTTTGCACTGTTTTGAGCCTTGGTGTAATACGGTGGATGAATTACATATGACATCATATTTATAATATCAGTTATACATGATATATACAACAGCAGCACTTCAAAGTTGTGCAAATATCAGGACTACATGTAACGCTTCATCAGTTGCCTCAATAACTGACTCCGTAGGTTCTTGGAAGTGTGTTAGCACGATAACCCATTCAATTTTGTGTGGGTAGCCTAGTGTTTATGGTTAAAAAAAGTCAAACCAACCAAGATGTCTCCGGTTGCAAAGTTACCCACAGAAGTAACTTCATCTTGCTCACAATCCCATTGTTCCCACTCGTAAAATATCAAATTTAGTCAATATTCAGAAGTTCCGTGATTCAACAATGAGCGGTAACCAACAAGAAAAGGTAAGAATTATTATTTGCGATTGGTGTTAAGGGTTCTCCCAAATGCTCTTGTGGCTCACCAGAGGAAAATGCTAAGTACTCCGCATGCTTTCTTTATCTGCCCCTCAGTCAGTATTACATAGTACAATTTCCCACCTTGTTCAATTTATAACAACGTAAGGAGAAAAGGTAAGCATTTACTTAAGATTGGTATTAGGAGCCCTAAGGAAGATACTTGGCATTTTATAACTCTCCTGCTATGTTGCACCATGACCAATATTACATTCTATAATTTCCTTCCTTGCTCCATTTGTGCTATCGTGTTGTATAGCTCTCAAGAAGGCAACAAAATACTGATTTTTTTCAGCAGGTCGGGAATACTTTATCTCTAAAACAGATTGTTTTAATGTAACAGATATTGGGTGAAAAGTATATTCAACATTCCTTGCAATGGGGCTAACCCATGCCAAGGAAAGCTGTTGACCTGGGCATGTGATCTCAATAGGTCTCTTCTTAGTCAAATTGTTTTTCACTACTGTTGAAATTAAATTGAAAACACTGAAGCAGACAATATTTGACCACCGGCCAGTTTATGGGGAGCGGGTTAAATCTTCAGTTAAGTGACAAGCATGTTGCCCCACTTTCTGTCTCGTCCATGTGTCTGTTGCCTTTTGAATGTACCTGTGTGTCAACTATCATCCTACATGTATGTTATTTGTCTTTTCTGATAAGGGTTTAGTGTAGGGCCTTGTCCTTTTTCTCAATTGTTAATTATTTTTTACATATATATTGTTTAGTATAAATAAAATATGCTTAACCCTTTCCTCCCTGAAGTCATACTGAGTCAACAGCTTTCCTTGGCATGGGCTGGGCACTAAAGTGCCCCAGTGCATGCCAAGGAAAGCTGTTGACCTTTGGCATGTGATCTTGATAGGTCTCATTGACAATTCTTACTCAAATTGTTTTTCATTGCAGCTGAGATTGGTTGAAAACACCGAAGCAGATGACATTTGACCACCAGTCAGTTCTGGCTGGTTTTAGGGGGAAAGGGTTAAACCAAGCGATAAGTAAGAAATAGATGGGTTTTTTTTAAACCGTGTCACCTATTTCTATGTCATTGGCATATTGATGATACCTGTCAATTGTGGACACCTAGAAACTCTGGACCCTTTTCTTGCTCTCCAAGGCAAAAAGCAATGTAGCTGTCCATTGTGGAAAGCACAAATGGCACAAAAGAATAGGGATTTGGTATAGTCAGAACCTCCAAGTCTCCTGCCTCAGTGGGAGATATCCCTCTTTTTGTGTCCTTTTTTTAAAAAGTGTCCCCCTCCTATGCTTTTTATAAAATGTCTCGCACTTTTTGCATTTTTTTTTTTTTTATTAAGTAGTGTTGTTCCATCCGTGGCTGAAAAGTTGTACATGTACTGTTTTGCCGTGTTGTTGTACTATATAAAAGCGGAATATGTCTATGATGGGTGCCTACGATGTTTCAAAATGCAGGAAATGAAGGTGCAATTTTTTTTTTTTCCTGGGGGAACATGCCCCCAGACCTCGCTTCCTATGCTTTGTGCCTTTGGCACTCTCCTTCCCACTTTTCAATACCTGCAGGAGGGAGATCTCCCGCTTTTAACATAGGCTAGCTTGGAGGCTCTGTATAGTTGGCATGTGCATTTCGCATTTTTGGCTAGGCGGTCATGAAACAAGATGTGAGCACATTGTTTCTATTGCAGTTGGCTTATCCTGCACATACCCAGCCACTTTGCCAGGACAATGCAGTTAACCCTTATCCACAGCCACAGTTTAATAATTCATATCTTTGCATGTCAGTCAAAAATGGAATGACAAACAAGAACAAAGTTGTTGTCATAACAGATACTTGAACATTTTGTTTGTTCATGTACCATCTAAATGTAATCTGCTGAAGTGATTTGGCTAACTTGCGTCATTTGATTCTACTTTTAGAATGAATAAATTGTGTAAAATTGGTCAAAATGTGCATTCTTGGTGGCACATGTCTATGTGAGTTATGCACATATGCATGTCTGCGAAGATCTTTCGACCAAAAAAAAAGGGAGAATTTTTGTGCCAAGGGGGGATATTTTATATTTTACAAACAATAAAGAAATGTTGGGGTTTTCATAGGGGAAATTTCTCAAAAGGAGCCAAATTTTTATTGAAAATGCTATTTATTAAGATAGGAAATAGAGAAAATCCTCCCAAATGGGGGAAACTTGGCAGGTATGCAAATGTGCCCCAAGGTTCCATAAGTATAGCACCTCTATCAAATGTGGACAGCTTTCCCGGGGTTTGCTGCATGTGCAAAAATGTGCTCATTCATAAGTGAGTCATGGCAGGAGGAACATAGCTCTTGTTAAAAAAAAAAAAAAGAAGACTCATCAGAGACCCACTAAAGCAGAGCCTCCAAGTCTCCTGACTCGGTGGGAGATCTCCTGCTTTGTTGTATATTTTTCCAAAGTCTCCCACTCTCATGATTTTTATAAAATGTCTCCAGCTTTTTTTTTTTTTTTTTTTAAAGCAGCATTATTGGATTGGCTGCGCTCAAGATACATCCCCACAAAGTTTCAAATGAACCAGTTTGGTGGCTTTGTTACCTGAGTAGACAGATCCTTCTCCCCACATAACAGAGAATACAGATTTTTAACCCTGTTCAAAGGTAGTCATCCTCCATTGAAATCCATACATAATAATTGCTGGATGAATAGGACTGTCTATGCAGGCAAATGGCTTTGGAGAAGTAAAAAAAATGTGAATTACCTTTGCAACCCTCGTTGACTTGCATTGTAATCAACATGATTGTGTGTGTTGACTGAAAAGTACCCAAACTGAAAAAGTTGCTTAAAATCACAGATCCACAGTGACACCATGCAATAAACAACTTTGACTCTTCCACAGAATGTATTTCTACTACATTGCACCATACCTGAGGGATATTTTTGGAAAAGTTATATCTGATCATTAGAACAAAATTTCTAGACAACCACCCATGGTACATCCCCACTTAATTTGAATGAAGTAAGGTCACCCATGTACTGTCTAAGTCTGGCCTTTGCTCAGGACAACCATCATGCTCAACATCAAGGTCCAAATTCAAATAGCTCTCAAGTTGTCAGGTGAACAGTAAAATTTGAGCAAGTGGCTCTATGACCCTGGGAATGAGGTCAAGGTCACTCATCTACTGTCTAAGTCTGGCCCTTATTAAGGACAACCAGCATGTGCAATATGAATGCCCGACCCTTAATAGTTCTTAAGTTACCGTATTAACAGTGAATTTCATGCACCTTGGTCCTTAACCTGTGACCTTGGAAATGAGGTCAAGATCGCTCACCTACTATACATGTATCGGTCTCATACCCAGAAGTGTCCCTATGCAATTTCAAAGCACGTGGTTGAGTGCATACAAGGATAAAGACTTTTGAAGATCTGGCCAAAGAAGGAACAAAAAAAAAATCATAAAAAAATCCAAAAATCATTGGACCATGACCATTTGAACAAACTTGGTAGATACCCACCCAAGGAAGACCCCCACCAAGTTTGAAGTAAATCTAGCAGATGGTTTCGCAGAACAAGTCAAAAATTGTCAATTAGCATTGCAAACCCTAATGACTTTGCAATTCTCCATTGACTTGCATGGTAATCAATAGGCATGTAAAATCAACAAACAAAATTCCTATAAAAATAAATTACTGGACCATGACCATTTGGATAAATTTGGTAGAGACCCACCCAAGACACATCCCAACCAAGTTTGAAGTGAATCTGGCTAACATTTTTTAAATGAGGTTAAAAATGTAAACTACCATGATCGCAATTCCCATTGACTTACATAGTACACAATAGGAATGTATGCATTGACCAACAATTGCCCGAATTGAAAAATTCATTAAAAATCAGGGATCCACAGCAATGCCACCTGGTTGAACAACCTTGTGTGATCCTTCCACAAGGAACAAATCCACCAAGTTTCAGCACAATCTGAGAAATTGTTTTGGAGAAGAATTCAAAAAAAGCAAAAACGCACAAAAATTCATAAAAAAAATAGAAAAAAATCGCAGCGCCACCCGTTGAACAACTTAAGGTCTGGGGGTCCCAAGAAGTGTCCCTATTCAATTTCAAAGTAACTGGCCAAGCGGTTTTGGAGAAGAAGATTTTTTAAGATTTCCCCCCAAAACAAACAAAAAAAAAAATGATTGAAAATCCAAAAATCACTGGACCGTGACCATTTGAACAAACCTGGTAAAAACCCACCCAACGTACATTGCCACCATGTCTGAAGTCAATCTGGATGACAGTTTTGGAGAAGAGTAAAAAATGTGAATTAGCATAATGTCCATAGGCTTACATAGTAATCAATAGTAAAGCTGCATTGATGGACAAGTACCTGAATTGAAAAAAAAAAAATAAAAATTAGGAATCCACAGTGGTCCCACCTAGTGAACAACTTGGTTTGACCCGGTGGATTCCTATTTTTAACGATTTTTTTTAAATTTTTTTTTTTTAAATTTTGGTACTCATTGGTTAATGCACCTTTCCTATTGATCACTATATAAGTCAATGGGCATTCTAATGCTAATTCACATTTTCCACTCCTTCTCTCAAACTGTCAGCAAGATTGACTTCGAACTAGGTGGGTCTCTACCAAGTTTGTTCAAATGGTCATGCTTCAGTGATTTTTTTTAGTTGTTTATGAATTTTTGTTCTTTTTTTGGCAAATCTTAAAAAAATCTTGTTCTCCAAAACTGCTCACCCAATTGCTTTCATATCACACAGGAATACTTTTAGAGACTCCTAGTTCTTAATTTGTTCACCAGGTGGCACTACAATTTTGCCTGTTTTCAGCTCAACTGACTTGCAAGTCAGGCTGAGCTTTTAGGAGGCTCAATCTTCTGTCATTTGTGGTCCATTTTGTATTTTTGTTAAAATTTTTGTTCTTTTTTTTTGTCAAATCCTAAAAAATCTTGTTCTCCAAAACCACTCACCCAAAAAATCTTGTTCTCCACAACCGCTCACCCAATTGCTTTTGATAACACACAGGAAAACTCTTAAAGACTCTTAGTTTTTAATTTGTTCACCAGGTGGTGCTACAATTCTTTTTCTTTTTTCAGCTCAGGTGACTGGCTAGTCAGGCTGAGCTTTTTGGAGGCTCAGATGTCCGTTGTCCGTTCACAATTCACATTTTGACTTCTTCTCCAACACTGTCAGCCAAATTCACCTCAAACTTGGTGGCAATGTACTTTGGGGGAATCTAGACCAAGTTTGTTCAAAAGGTCATGCTCCAGTGATTTTGGATTTTTGATGATTTTTTTTTTCTTGTTTGTGGAAAATCACAAAAAATATTCAGAAAGCATGTGCCAATTGCTTTGATATCACCCAGGGACATCTAATTCTTAATTTGTTTCCCATGTTGGCGCTACAATTTTTTTGGCTACTTTTTTAGCTCAGCTGATAAGTCAGCTGAGCTTTTAGGAGGGTAGGACATCCGTCCGTCTGTCGGTCGGTCCACAATTCACTTTTTCGACTTCTCCTCAAAAACCGTCTGCCAGATCCACTTCAAACTTGGTGGGGATGTGCCTTGGGTGGCTCTCTACCAAGTTTGTTCAAATGGTCACGGTCCAGTGATTTTTGGATTTTTAATGAATTTTTTTGTTCTTTTGGGGGACAAATCTTAAAAAATCTCCGAAACCGCTCACCCAATTGCTTTGATATCACACAGGAACACTCCTAGAGACTCCTAGTTCTTAATTTGTTCACCAGGTGGCACTGCAATTTGTTTTTTTTTTTTTTCTAATTTTCTATGATTATGTGTTATTGCAATTTTTTTTCTACTCCAAAACCATCACTGATAAGGCTGAAACTTGGTGGATATATTCCCTATGGAAGGATCAAATAAAAATTTTCACTAGGTGGCACTGCTGTGGATTCCTGATTTTTAAAGATTTTTTAAAATTTGGGTATTTATTGGTAAATGCACCTATCCTATTGATTACTATGCAAGTCAATGGGCATCTAATGTTCATTCAGATTTTAAACATCTCCAAAGAAACTGTCATCCAGATTAACTTCAGACTTGGTGGTAATGAACCTTGGATGGGTCTCTACTAGATTTTTTCAAATTGTCATACTCCACTGATTGTTTGACTTTTTTATGAATTTCTTTGGGGTTTTTTTGAGGGGGGCATATCTCAAAAAATCCCAAGGGTGTATGTACCTGTCAGCTGAGCACAGGACTGTCACAGTCCTCTTGGGTTTTTTTTTTTTTTGTTAACATCATTGTAATACGAAGTGCTATCAGTGGTGTATGCACATGAAATGCATGAGTGAACATGAAGAACAAAAGAAAGTCCTACAAACTGATATAGATTTGAATAAAATGTATATTTCACCATTGACTGAGCATTTCAGAATTTTAAGCACGTAAAGCACCATGTGTGACTGAAAAACTTTCTTTTCATCATTTTTCATACAAAGTGTATCTGTTTCTGTAGGCAGGTTTTTAGGGAAAATGTATGTCACGCTAGTGTATATCTTTGTAAAATACCCACACCCTTGAAGAGCATCAGGCAAGACCATTGGAGCATGACTTGTGTGTTCAGTTATTTACATGCCAATTAAGCCATTGTTCTTGTGTGCTCGCACATGGGTTATAGACACACAAGACATCAGGAACTGCAGGCTTTTCCTTCATTCCATATATACTATACTGACAGTATTACTGTATTGTACTGTTTATGTATTAGATATTGACGTAATATTTGAGTATTACAATCACACCTTTTCAGAAAATGGAACTTCATACTGCTGTCCCAACTTGCTCATTGGTGATTAAATGCACTGTATGTTGAAATGTGCAAGGTATAAAAACAGCCATATGTCAGTTGTCAATGCTTTAATGTTTTTCTGTAAAATATTTTTTGTTGAAATTTCAAATCAAGACAGAATGCCCCAGGTGCTCCTCCTGCCCACCACACTGTGCCCAACCCCTTACCAATTAAAGATATTGACTCAGTCTCATACTGACCAGGTTGGGATGAGGACCATTATGCATTGAAGCAACTTATAAAATTGCAGTTCCATCTATTGAATACATTCAGATAGAGCATTACCATTTGAACAAGTTTGGTCCAGACTCCCCAAAGGCACGTCTCCACCAAGTTTAAAGTGAATCTCGCTAACAGTTTTGGAAAAGTTGAAAATGTGATTTGGGACTGCAATCCCTAATTCACTTGCATAGTGGTCAATTGGAATATGTGCATTAACTGACAAGTACACGAACTGAAAAATTCATTAAAAATTAGGGATCCACAGCAAGACTACCTGATGAATGGTTTTGTTGGACCCTTTCACAAGCTATATTTTCACCAAATATCAAGATAATCTGAGCCAGAATTTTGGAGAAGTTGAAAATAGTAAAAACACCCCCAAAAACATTGAAAACTAGGAAAACAGCACAACCTAGTGAACAAATTAAGGTTTAGGGGTCCCTAGATGTGTCATTGTGCAATTTCAAGCAATTGGTGAAGAGAATTCAGAGATTTTTAAAAGATTTTGCCAAAAAATGAACTAAAAATTCATTTTAAAAATCCAATATCAATGGAGCATAACCAATTGAACACACTTAGTAGAGTCCCAACCAGGGTAGAACCACACCAAGTTTAAAGAGGATCTAGCCAATCGGTTTGGAGATTAAGTCAAAAATGGAAAACGTGAATGGATGACTGACTATCCAAAAAGTTCGGCTGACTTACAAGTCAGCTGAACTGAAAATGAAATTATCCTCGACAACTTTGCACCATGTAATCTGGGCGTCTGGTCGCCAGAGCGTGCCAAGGGAAGATGTTGAGTCAGTTAATTCATTTGGATGGCCTTTTATTTACCTACGTCTTAACGTGCTGGCCACGACGAATTTTGACAAGTTTACTGAAACTGGTTTGTGTCTATATCGCGCTTTCTTGACAGCTTTTTAGTTTATGTATAATTGTTACTACATTTTCATTTTACCTTTTTTTTCATGGTTGATAATCCTACTCACAGTCACAGTCTGATGAAAACTCGCATTTCGTTTTCACGAGATATCTTTCTGCTGAGAGATGTCACCACATATAAATTTTGTACAGTTCCAAGAAGTGGTACAACAAGGTACGTACGTATTCCCGTTTCTTGGATTGCGTGATAAAGTATACTTTTGAAGGGCGGAGTCATAAAATTAACATGGACATGCCAGATTCACACACAGTTTTACCATGAATTTTTCATCTGTCCCCGGGAAAGCTGTTCTCCAGGTTTCTAGATAGTTGGTTGATTGGTTGACTTGAGTCAGTAACTTTGACTGTCTGGGATATTTTCTTTGGTTTTTACGATGAAAGGATTAAATGTGCAAGATCCGATATTGAAAATTATTACATTTAATCTGCTCATATTTTTCCCCATTGGTTTAAATCATTCATGACCATGCCCCGTTAAAAATACGTTCAATCTAATATTGACAGTTCGAAGAACTTCCCCAGCTCCATTTGAGTCCGAATAGCCAAGAAGGTGTGACTTGTCTGTAGTCAGGCTTATCAGCCTTGGCTGTGTGAGTGTTTGACGAGTGCAGCTGGGCGTGGAAACCTGTCAAAACCCAAAAGCTTTGTGTGAGAGCTGCTTCACGCCCCACCGGGCATTAGCTTCTTATCCATTTTTCAACAGCTCCAAGTGATTTACCTGGACGTAAGACTGCACCACATTAAAGAAAAAAAAAGAAGAAAGAAAGAAAAGAAATAGACATTCGTGTTGATAACCAAACAGCTGGAACCAATGTGTGGCAATTGATGGTCAAAAAAAAAAAAAAAAAAAATATCCAGTCTCAAAGTTGACGAACGCCAACATGAAAATATCTGTCATCATCAGCAGGTCAACAGGTCGAGCGGTGTCTGTTAACTTTGAATACTATGCTTGGCCAGGTGCAATAAAATCTGTGCAACCCTTATCATTTTCAATATGCTCAAATAACTTTTCCCCTTTGTTGTTTGTTGTTACACATAGATCAGTTTGATAACATGATTTTTGTAATCCTCAGAAATATAAGCTGTTTAGATGTATCTTCTGCGAGAAAGGTCCCCCGGGGGAAAAGTCAGACAACGGGCGCACAAGCCGAAGGTTCGCCTCTCCGAAAGTGAACGATCTTCAATTATTTGATAAGATTAGTGCTATTCCGTTTAACTCCCCGTTGCCTGCACATGTTGTAGGTTTGCATTTAAATCTCTGTCTGGTTCGTTATGCAAATGGAAATAAATTTTGGTGGTATGCTTTGGTGTAAGTTTTCTATTTAATTTAACCACGACATAAGTACATGTTTTCACCACTTTTAACCCGAGTGGGCGCTGCGGATATTCAGCACGGTACTTCATCGGAGGGAGTGTATGGAACAGCCTATTCAGGCAAGCCACACGCTTCCGATATTGAGAAGCTGTGTCTTCCTTCATAATTCTGACATTTTGGGCTAATTTAAACCATCTACGGGAAAGGAAACTCTGTGTTCAAGGTAAGCCCAACCTAGCATATATCTGGTAGCATATATTTTGGGAAAAATCGGCCGGGAGACGTTGGCATAAGGGTCGTAGAACGGATGTCTTTGTTGCAATGTTTCGCGCTTGATCGGGCTTTGTATATGTACATGCCAATGTAACACCCTCGAACACGATGGATTGAGGTATTCATGCTGGGTAAATGAATAAGCTTTCAGTTTTGTACTTCGATATGAACAGAATCCCATCTTTAGACAGAGTATACTGTTGAAACAGGCTCACTTATTTCTCAAGTGGAGTCAACAGATATCGAGGTCTTTGCCGAGCAAAGGACTAGAATCCGTTGACCAAACTTGTGTACTTGGCAGGTTTGATTTGTTTTGTTATGGGTAGGTATATATCTTTTGTGTATTTTGCTGACGCTAATTGATCAAATAATAAACCGTTACTTATGTTTAATGTTTGCATTTTTTGACTATTTCAGTAATATTCACCATGTCTGAGAGACCTTCAAGCAGTACGGCTACAACAAATGGGACCACATCCAACACTGCTCGTTCATCAGCAAATGCTGGACGCGGTCGACGCTCGGGAGGGGGAAGAGCGGACTCCCCGGAGCCAAAAGCTGTTACTAAAACCGTGAAAAGCACCAGTACAAGTCTTAAAAGGCAAGAACAATATCTACTCACACGTACTCCGTTGTTAATTTACTCACTGGAAGCTTGTTATTTGAGAAAAGCTCCGGTTAATACACCATGTACAAATTCTCCCATACTGTATTTATTAAAGGTCTGGTCCCACAATGAATGTTATCGACTACAGCTCATTTGCATATAAGCTTTCGGGGCGTCCTATTCCTAAATGCGACAAAAGAATCTGAAAATATGGGTGTATTTAGCATGCCCTTGTCACATACTTTCCATTGGTATGTCATTTAAGTAGTTTCCTATAGGTTGGGATGTACCAGATTAAATTGAGTATTGGGCACATTAAGGTCACATAGAACGCCATGTTGGTTAGCAGAGTGTTCCAGCTTAAGGGAGTCATGTGCCATACGTTATATTAGTATGCGCATCCCTCCGCACTACACCGAGACATTAATTACATGGCTTTGGCTTGTCTTTTAGGATTCAAAAGGAACTGGCTGAAATCACACTGGATCCACCCCCGAACTGCAGGTCAGTATCACGTTTACAAGTTTGATTTTGCATATATGCACACACAAGCAGAAGGATCAAATTGCCTGGAGCATTTTTGCATGTCCACACAGTGACACCAGAAGCAGCTCACAACAGGAGGGCAGAAGCCAAGTCGTTTGTTTAATGGAAATGTTAGAAATTGGTGGGACAGTTCTTCTTTTAACAGCGACAGATATAAAAAAAGAGTAAATGAAAGGAAATAGCAAGTGTTTATTGATACAGTACAAGGAATGACAGGTGATGTAATGAGTACACCAGCTACCACATGTGTCTGGTGCAGCATTTCAGTTATTGTCTGATGATGAACACAGATGAGTTATTGTTCATGTTGTGTCATTTTTCTGAAATAAGATTTTTTTGATATTGCAGAAATTTGATATCTCAGTAAAACTGTCAGCAGATGAACTGTTGTGCAAAGAGGAACTGTACAATTTGTTAATTAATGTACTCATCATTACATGTACCTGTGAATCATTTTTTACTCTAAATTGAATTAAAAAGATGTTCTGCTTTACAGGTAATATAACCTTTTTGATCAAGTCAAAACTTTTACGAGGTGACAAAAAAGGATGGAGGAATGAAAGAAAATTGATGTTCTGATCCAGACTTTGGAGTATTAACTCATTTTACCCTAATGACACTTTTTCCCGCCAACATCTACAAGTCGTCTGCTTATCGTATTTTACTGATTTCGGCTTTTTTTCAAAATTTTTGATGAAACTTGCATGAAAAATCATTCAAAATCATATCCCATGGTCAACAGCTTTCCTTGGTGCGCTCTGAGCACATTGCTTCCAGAGCGTGCCAAGGAAAGCTGTTAACTCGGGTCTTCAATCAGGGTGGAATGAGTTAAGATAACTGTGTTATCTTAATTCCAGAGTTACTAGGGTTATGCAGATGAAAAGATTGTAAACAGAATAATAACAAAAGTGCTTATTATGTCGATAATTGTTGTTAGCCAGAAGAAAGGCCATTCCCTAGATATATGCCACCTGTACCTGTCTGTAGGAGTAGAAGTCTCAACCTGAAGGATTAAGAGTTGCTTAATTCCCAGCATCTCCCATTTTAATTTGCAATCTACTTGTTACTGTTGTGGGTTAAACCTAACTTCTCATGATAAGTATTTTGCACCTGGACCGTGTGTATCTCCAGTGCTGCTGCAAGTTTTAATGCTTAAATAAACAAGTAAACCCTGTGGTTTTATTTACCTGCCTGAAGTCCAAAGGGAAAACATGCAGTTCAACCTCTCCGTCTGTATGTGTGTAGTCAGTTAAGTACACAATCGTAGTGTGTATTCATTTGAATACACATTGATGACAGAGAGGTTACAAGTAGACAGATGTTTGTGTGCAAGTGAATATTCAAACATAGGATATAAAATTCATTGGGGCCAGAGTTTTGTTTTCATTTTGGGGTACATGCCATTTAAAACTGGTTACTTCAGCAGTTGTTCATGAAAACTTGAGTATTTCAGTCACAAGCCAAGAGATTGATTTTTCCCTGTAATACAGTGGTCCCCATCTTGAGAAACCCTTCCACTGAAAGACCTGCCTTCAAAAAACATCATCTCAAGATACTGTGCCTAGTATTTTCTTGTTACTGTGAATTCGTTTAATTTCACTGTGTTTTTAATTTTCTTATTTCGCTGATACTTTAAAACAGTGAAAATAAGAACCTGTTGAAAAAGATTTTTAACATGGTGTTAATAGGAATTACAACAGAAATATTGAACTTAAAATTTCAGTGGAAGGTTCAAAGTGCAAAAACTGTGAAAATTAAAGCCTCTGAAAATAATTGTATTCACAGTATTTATGATACATTATCTGTCTGGAGAAATGATTTAATTACTCGTTGAGAGTGATCATTCAAAACAGGTTTAACTTCTCGTTTAAGTGTGCAGACTGCCTGGTGACCTGAAGTACACCTGAACCTTCTGAATGTGCTTCTGCTGACTTTGACCTTTACTAGAGGTCTCCTTCTGCAGTCTTTTCTGTATTCAAGGTTGGACATATTTCCAGTGCACAAAAACAATTACAGTAAAACCTCCCTATACTGAACACCCTTGGGACCAGAAAAAAATGTTTGATATAGCGAGGTGTTCGGTATAGGGAGGTTTGCTTACATTGGAATTATATATTTGGGACCGAGAAATGGTGTTTAGCATAGAGAGGTGTTCGGTATATGGAAGTGTTCGGTTAGAGAGGTTTTAGTGTATCTAATGTAGTCTCATGGGGAGGTTATAATTGGCAGGGATATGGGTGTGTATTCACTTAATACACAAATGTGGAGGAGATGCACAGGAGTTTCCTATTCATATCAAATTGTAAGATAAAGAATGGTATCAATTACAGTGCAACATGTCTTGAAAGAACCGTCCATAGAGATTGCAAATGGCAAATCTTTCAGCCCAGGTGCGCCATGATAGGAGGTATAAATAAGATGAAAAGAACTGAGAAATTGTCCTGAAAATGTTGTATTTCAAGACATGTGGCAGCTGAAGATGGGGATCACTGTATATATGCAACATGTGATGCACATAGGCCTACATTCTGGTGGACAAGAGGTACCTTTTCACCTTAAATGCCAAGATAAAGCATGGTGTAAAGGAATTGGCTCTTAGTGAAGTGCTCATATACATACACAGTGGTTCCTGCTGAATACAACCACTGTCGTGAGCAGCCACATTATTTGATTACTTTTTGTGGTCGCAAGGCTCAGACATAGGAGTCAATTTCTTTGTAAAATTTACCTGTGGTGACATTTCACCTGCTGTATACAAGATATATATATATATATTAGACACGCATATATGTGGTAGGTTCTGTGTGTCCATTTTAATCACACATTTTCATGTGGTATGAGCAGTTTGTGGATTCCTGTTATACGCACAGCAGCTACAGTGCCACATCTTTGTAGTTCTAAACAAAAAAGTCACAATCCCATCTCTGTATGCTCCATAGCCAATTGAGGCACTGTCTGAGTCTAAACCCATTAGAAGCAATTTCCAAGTTGTTTTTAGCAGTTACAATGGGAGTAGAAAACAAGTTAATTCATTTTACTTTGTGACTTAGGCCTACACGTCTTCATGTAGAAATGAATACATGTATGTGAGTTAATGAGCCTTATGGATGGGTCAGTGGTTTCATTATTATGAAGAGAGCGCACCTGCAAGTCCTGTAAATTGCTTTAACCGTTTCCCCCTTGAATTAAGACTGAGTCAACAGCTTTCCTTGGCATGGGTTGGGCAGTAAGTGCCCAACCCATGCCAAGGAAAGCTGTTGACCTGGGGCATGTGATCTTAATAAGTCTCATATACATTTCTCAGTCAAATTGTCTTTCATAACTGTTGATATTAGTTGAAAAAACTGAAGCAGACGACATTTGACCACCAGCCGGTTTTGGCCGGTTTGAGGGGAAAGGGTTAATGTTGGTTTATTCTTGTTTTCGCGTATTGTGCCGATGGCACAAAACTGTGAAAATTTAAAAAAAAAAGTGTAATAGTATTTTGACATTGTTTGGATAGGAATTATGTCCAAAATAGTGAAAATAAAGATACGATGAAATATCCCAAATACAAACAACAGTGACAATTTAATCACACAAAAAAAAAAGCAATTTAAAGTACTTGTCCATTACCACTCCCTTCTGAAGAAAAAGAACTTTCTAGCATTTACAAATGATGACCTCCCAGTTTCACTGACCTTGAAAGAACCAAGTTGTGAAACGTCTGGCTAACTTTCAACTCTTATTTGAAGTGAAAGGCACTCACAACATTCGCTGGGCTTGCCATGTGAGTGTTTGTGGTTTCTAGTGGCAAATCCATAGATTTTTTGCTATTACAGTGAAACCTCGTCATAATGACACCATCTGTTCCTGGAAAATGTGTCACGTAACTGAATATGTCAGATAAATGAATCACATAACATAGAAAACATATACTTTTTGTTCCTGGAAAGGAGTCTCATTTAGTGAATTTGTCAGATATCTGAGTTTTGTTATACATATAATGACTTTTCACTGTACTTAACATCATTTTGTAACATTGTTTAATTGTGTACCATACCCCTTCATGCTAGTGTACTGTCTCTACTCTTCCTGGTGAAAATGATTTATCGAGAGGTTAAAAACCACAGACCAAAGTCTCTACTACTGTAGTGCAGAGTAGGTTAAAAGTAGTAAAGAGCTGACTTGTTATGGTTATAAATTTAGTCTTCAGAGAAGTTAGATAGATGACAGGTCATCTGTTTTTTACTGCCATGGCATGGAATAAGTAGAAAGTGGCAAACAGCCTTTACAATCACAGAGGTACAAGGTGTGTATTTTACATTTCTGAACAAGTCATATTGCAGGTGCTGCAAACACAACTAGAGCATGACTTGTCAGGCGAAGGCATTGTGGGCATGACTTGTCAGGCACAGGCGAATTGAGCATAACTTGCCAGACAGAGGCAACCTGAGCATGACTTCTCAGGCAAAAGCAATTTGAGCATGACTTAGACAAAGGCAACTTAAGTATGACTTTCATGCAAAAGCAACTGGAGCATGACTTGTCAGGCAAAAGAAGCTTAGGCATGACATGTTAGAGCAGTTAGAGTATGACGTGTCAGGGAGTTAGAGTATGACTTACAGCACAAAGCAAAAACCACAGACCAAGTGTGTTACTGCCATAGTGTGGAATATGATCAACTACATGTACATATACTAAATCGATCCAGCAAAGGGACTCCTGGGCAGAGGACCAGACAGGTCTTAGCCAAACTGTGGGGATGACCTCAGAGAAAAAAGTAAGGGACTGGCAGCTATATGTTTATTTAAGTGATGCTTTCAGGTGCTTGTGTCTCCTGTAAAGTTTTCATGTGGACAAAACAAGAACAAAGAACACGAAATCAAATTTTAAAAATTGGATTGGCCCAGGAGTTAGACTTGTCAGAGCACTTCAGTAATCACTTGTCATAAAAAATCAAGAGTAGCAATGAGCCTACAAATGAGCAGTTAACACTTGTCAATCCAACACTGTAAACAAAAAAAAAAAAAAGTTGAAAAAAACAGGGCAGATTAGTGTGCAACAGAATTCCACATTTGTAACAGAAATGAAGATCAAAATAGATCAAGGGTATGTCCCCGGAGGGGGCTTGGACTGGACTCCATATGAAACCCATCAGGTACAAAATATCAGTTGTCGCCTGGATACTGTGTTCTTTCCCACAGCCTTAAAATATTTTTACCGTAGCATGCCATGTAAACAAAGGAGGTTAGCCAGTGCTGGGGGTACTGGAGAGAAGCATTACATCACAGAGTAAACAATGGGTTAACTCACTGGTTTACCTGTATGTGAAAACAGATTCAAGATTTGTGGTGTCACACATGATTAAGGAATATTTGTGTTTCCTGAATGCAGGAAATTTTCCATTATTGTCATTAGAAGTTACATTGACCTGATCACCTCCTAGTATTTATATGTACAAGACAGCTTTGTGGTATCTGATCAATAGGCCCTACCTCATTTCTGTGTAGAAATAGCAGATCTGGGTGGGGGTGGGGTGGGGGTGGCGACGGTGAAAATCACCACTGACGTGTAAACCTATACTTTGGAGGGGGTGATGGGGTGTAGTGGAGCATGATGATTCCACTGTATGAGTTTCTGTTTTGTCAGATGCAGAGTCTGATAATACACAGATTTTCGTCTTTCTATTTGTAACAAGCTCTCTTATTAGCTAAGAATTTAACAATAGTCCTGGAGTATCCCTCCAAAATAGCCCAGAATGGGAATGGAGACATCATTGTGCCTAATCCATGCAATAGGACATTTCCAGGCTCCTCATTAGGTGGTGCTGCTCACTGTCCAATCAAACTTGCTGTTCCCTATGTGCATGTCTCATGTCCACAATGGTGGGAAGGTAAACAAGTTGTATTCATGCAAAAGCATGTAGGACCAAGATGTTAAATTTTTACATCATTTTTTTTTTCACAAAAAGACTGATCAAACAAAATCTAGATACAGAGAAAGGCAGGAGTAAAAATTCCTTATGGAAGGCATGTAAGGGAAGTATGCAGATTAGCCACCGTGTTGTGACAAACTGAATATTTACATAAACATGATGTGTTGGTGATGATTATCTCTGATGCATGACATTGTTATTGATGTTTTCAAGAAAATGTTATTGTTGTTATATTATTAAATTTTTTGAATGGATTAAATCTGTGGGACAGAACTAGATAGGAATGAAATTCATGATCGAAGGCTGGAAAGTTTACACACATAGCGGAAACTCATGCCCGGGCACATGTCTGTGTACACTCCCTTGTGTTGCATGGTCCATGTTGCTAGGTTAAAAAAAGTGACTGCATCAGACTCTTGCCACCCCTACAGCATCAAATTTTCCAGGTAAATTGGAATAGAATGCGCACAGAAATATGAATGGTATAATTTCTGACCAACTTAGTGTTCCTCATTTTGAATGAATTGCAAAAATAACAGAGCCCAGGCATGTGCAATCATGCATGTCGCTTGTGGCACAAGTGAGTAAAGAAAGTGCCTGGTGGCATACTGCAATACCAGATACTAGCAGCATGCTGGGGGTAACTTAAAAATATAAGAATAATCATATTCTAATGGTCACTAAGCAAATATTTATGAAAAATTGGACCATCCTAGTATAGCTTTGCGCCTTCAGCTCTCAAACTACTCCTCAATTATTCCAAGCTGCTCCTCCTTCCTCAAATTGATTAGCACTTTTGCTCCTGAAAAAAAAAAAACAGCCTAAAATGTGCCCCGTATACATATAGATTGCCCATGTTGGTTAGCAGACCAAATGCTGGTTGATCAGAAACTTGAAAACACTTGTGCCCAGCAGTCTGAAACTTCATTATGGTCAATGATCTTGTTCAGCAGATGACCCCTACTGATTTTTGGGTCAGTAGGTCAAAAATGTTGATCTTGTTTGTGGAAAGGGTATCTGGTGTCTGATCAATAACTTTACATTTGTTGTGCTTGTATTCTGTAAACATTAAGGTGTATTTTACCATGGCCAGTGTATGACCCCTATTGATTTTGGAGTCGTCAGGTCCAAGGTCAAGGTCATGATGACATAGCGGCGCATGGGCCAGTTTCCAGTACAGTACAAGGACTCAAACTTTGTAGCATGTTTTGACATGGCCTACAAACAAGCCGTACTGACCCCTTGACCATGCACTGTTCCACAACTGATGGGGGTAGGGGTTGGAATGGCAGGAGGGATAACAGATGTTTTATCTTGTTCCTTTTGGATTGCATATGATAATCTTATAGGTAAACTGGTTACTTCAGGTACTCTGCTTGCCTGCATACATCTCAGTTTATATTATGAAAAGCAGCTCATATACGAAGTCGCGTCAGGCAGACCTGGCCCTGCAGACTGGAAAAGTACACAAAATCACTGATTCTGCTCTTCCCTGTTATCAGTAAGATGGCTAGCATATACAGAACATGTTGATATGATTATACTTTTTGGGGAACCAAAATACATTCAGAAATCCAGAACATGAAATTGCATCTATTAACAGTGTCAGCCTTCATACTTAATTAGGGAATCCATCAAAAGATTAGTGGGAGATACAGAGCTGAGGTATGTTGGTTAACTCATTCAATACTATGGTCACAGGCCTTGGTTAGTGGCTCTGGTACTACCTGCAAGTCATGCTGCAGCTGCCCTTGCAGCAGCTGCAGCATGACTTGCCAGGCAGTGCCAGAACCACTGACTTAAGACTATAGGCATGTTGGTACTTGAACGAAAGCTCTTTTCATGAAGAATTTCAATATTCAATTGTTGTTTTAAATCTAGGTAAATATATTGAAAAATCAGGGACTGGTATGGAATAAGTTAAGGTGGAGGGAGGGAGGAGAGGGTATAAAGGCGGCATTAAGCTTGATTTTGCATAAATTGACATGAGTAAAACAAGCTTTAAAATACATACTGAAATGAAATTGCGTAGCGAAAGGTATTCTATGCTTTATGAGGCAGTACCATAGTCCCTGTCATGAGAAACCACTCAGGGTATAAAAATTCCTATGCTCCTATGGACAAGCACTTTGAACTGGCAAAATTCACAATATGTTAAATTTCAAAGTTGGTTGGCATAACAGACATATAAACCCACTGTATTACATAATGGTTTCCATTATAACATGCCTTTTAAACCAAAACTTAGAGGTATTCTTCAGCAGTAGGGAAGACAAGTAAAAATTTTGTGTCACTTGTCATGCAGGCGAGTAATTTCAAAATTTCCTCGCCCTGCCACTCTTGTATGAAAGATAGCTTCACAGATCCCCAAGTCCTGTACTGTCATGACAGTCCATCTGTGCAGTAAAACTACAGTTTATTGCAGTGGTGGCGGTGTGGGTGCCAGGACCACTGTGACAATATAAAGGTGTCATGGAGATATTAACCCTAAAGTGCTGATTTAAGACTGAGTCAACAGCTTTCCTATTTTTCCTATGCAATGTGCACAAATTGCCATGAGGATAGCTGATGATTAAGGTTACCTTTTGCTGTAGGAGGCTTGCTGGTATTTGAATGAAAGGTATCTTCATGAGAAATTAGAATCTATTAGCCATTATATGTTTAACAGCAATGAGAAACCAGTGACGAGCCTGTTCAGGGAAGTCCAGGATTTCAGGGAATTTTGTGTCGTAGACTTACAGAAATTCCTGCATTTCTGGTTGAACTTCTAAAGAAAGTTACATTTTTTTCCCCACTCAAATGTTGTTTTTTTCACTGAGGATGAATACCTTATATGATACTTTCAGGGAATTTTTTCCTTGGTCAGGCTCATGTCTGAGAAAACGACTATAGCCGTGATTAGCGCTTGAAGTGTTAAAGACTGCATCAATCTTGTCATGCTTTGTTTGTGTCTGTGTGTGTGGGTGGGTGGGAGGAGATATCCTTTCAATGCACCTTTACTACAAAGTCATCCTCTCTTTCACAGGAAGGGGAAGTCTGGGTGAAAACTGATAGTGTTGGGAATTGATCCTAATGTTAAGGCTTGATGATTGGGTTACAGAACTGAGTGATGATCAATTAATGATCACTTTTCACCTTTATCTAGCCACCATACTTGGGCATTGTATGGTCCTCCAGGTTGTGGAGTGGATCAGTTTACATCAGATTCTCTCAAGGACTCAACAGTGCCAAGCCATTCCTTGTTACATGTGTCCATTACCAGCACATTGTGTTCAGAGTACAGCCCCCCCCCAAAAAAAAAAGACACGCAATGTGGCATTACACCTTTTTACTGGCTGTGCATGATGATTTGTTCACAAAAAATTGATAACTCCTGTGGATAATTTGAGAATAAAACTTTTAATTAAAGCAGTTTTACGTTATTATCTATAGACTTCCACTAGCTAAAAACATCGACTCAAGTTTTTATTAGGTCCATGTATGTTCAGTTCTTTGGTTTGCCTATTTAGTGGATGGTATGTTTAATTTTGGTATAGATCTTTTCATTTCATTTATATGCTTTATATTGACATACCATATGATGTTAAATATTTTATTTTGTCTGTAGTGTAAGTATATCTTGATGATGATGATGATGATGATGATGATGATGATGAATGCTGTATTATCCACTCAGGTATAGCTGAGAATAGGATTCTAAAATTTTGATTGGATTTTTGGTTTTTGCCTCCAAGTAGTGGACTGTTGACAAATTTGATTGATCAGAATACGACTAAAACAGGAGCTATATTAGTTTTGATGACTTTCCTTGCTAGGTTAAAAGATTAAACTTACTTTCATGTGTATTCATCAGTGGGTTATTTCAACTTGACAATGGGCAGGTTTTATGATGTCATGTTGGCAAAGTCATGCAAGTGCCAGTCATCAAGTTGAAACTAACCAACGATGATTAACATTGAAATATCATTCAATAATGATGATTATAATTGAAATGACATTCATTCTTATATGGTAATATTATGATTCAAATGATGTTCAGTGACAATTATTCTTACATTCAATTTCAATTCTTATAAATATAGTAATATTAAAAATTATAGTTTTGCTTATATTTAGGCCTGCAAGAAGTTTATTTTTTCTTAATTTTGTTATGAAAACTAATTAAAAAGTATAACAGAAAACATACAGTAATGGGGGACATATGACACAGGCTGGCCGCAGCCTGAGGTGATTGGGCCAATCAGGGTAGATATAGTGCATCCATGCATGGTGGGCCATCCTAACAGATGCTTGTGTCATCTCCTGTATTCATCAGGCAGTGGACATAAGTTTTATTCTCCTGTGCCTCTTATGCTCAGAGCTGACCAAATTTATGTAAATATTGGTCTGTTAATTTCACTGTGTGGGTTGTATAGTAAATATGTGCCACGGTGACTGGGAAATGGAAAGTATATGTTTATTAAGCAGTCACATATTTGTCAGTATTAATTGGAAAGAGCATGACTAGAATTTTCCTGTATCTGTCCTGCAGATGACACTTCAGTCAGGAAGGGCAAAATGTCTGTTCTCATTAATTGCCATTGCAATCTGGAACTTTGTGATTTAAGAACCATTGCATGTAGGAACAACAATTTCCACATGGAAAATCTTGTTCTCCTATAGTTACCCATGTGGAAACACAATCATTCCCAACGTATGTGTGGAACCATTTTATGACCAAAATGAAATAAAAGAGAGGATCCTATTGGTTGTTGTTTTAGTTGTTAGCCAATCAGATTAGGTATTATATGAAAGAGTAACTGAAGGTTCTTTCTTGAGTGATGTATCTTAGCAATGCAAAGTTGAAAGTGAACAAAATGAAGTCGCAACAGTTGCTGCAAGCACGCTAAACCAAATAGGTTTTTCACAAAAACATGGGATTTAACGCTGGATGGGAGAGAAAAAAAATCCACATGGCCATGTCATGGGGAATGCAGTGTTTCTGTTAATCCCCAAACGGGGTATATTACCTTTTCAAATCCTGAAGTACCCTCTGAGAAAATTCTAAAGGGTCACAAGTCTTGTTTATTTACATGTAAAATTAGTGAAAATCTGGTCTTTTCCCCTGAACTTCCCTTCTTGTGACCCCCTGAAAAGAATTCTAATGAAAACACTGAAATGGATTTAGACAGCAGTCGTTTCAAACCATTCATTGCTCGCCAAAGGCTTGCAGTGAACCGTTTTAAAACTCATGCAGTCTAAATCCATTGCCCATGACACGGGCATGTGGAGTTCTGTTCTATATATGTGTAACTTCCATGATGCTGAACATTTAATTCCATTTACTGCAGAAGTATTCAAATTTATTCAAGGTTACTTTAATACACAATCAAACATGAATACACAACTCTAGCCCCAAGAGTTTTGTATACGGTAAATTGCTTTAATTTCACTGTATATTTACTTTTACTTTTGTCTCTGATGTCACAAAATTGTGAAAATAAAAACACAGTGAAATGGTATTTTAACATTAATAAATTAGAGTTACATTGTTTGAGTAGGAATTATGTTCAAAATAGAGAAATTAAAACCACAGTGAAATGTCAAAAATACAAAAACTGAACATGTGTAAAATAGAAAAATTTATAGTGTTGGGTAGTGTGGTATCCTGAATACATGTACAATGAAACCTGTTTTGAGAGACCACTGTGTTGAAAGATCATCTGCCTTTTCAGACCATGTTCACAATGTCTCTTTTGCTCTCTTTGCCGTGTTATACCTCCATTGAGAGATCACCTGCCTTGTGTGACCACTTTTTGGCTTGCTCTAGGGTGGTCTCTCAAAACATGTTTCACTGTACACATAAAATTGCTAATTGTGACCTGGGCCATAGTGCTAGTGCATGTCGGTTTCTTGGAAAAGCCTGTAGGCTGCAGACATATGCCAGTCAAAGTTGGCTAAAATGGTTTGCCTGCCAAACAGTAAGTAATAAGAGAGGTCGCCATTATCGATTTAATGTGTATTTGGCTGAATACACAACCCAATACACGAAATTCTTGCAGGCTAAAGGTGTGTATTCCCATAAAGGCCATGTTAAAGTAACATTCAATAGGTTGAAAAAGTTATCAAATTTGCACAAGAATTTTAACTGTATATGATCATGTCCCATTAAAATTTGATATTTCTACATAGAGCGGTGTTCAAGCTATATAGGTGCAAATTACAATGGAAACTAATTATGGAAATACACATACCTAGCCTGCCTGCCTGCAGAGCCCTCTACTGAGAACCGACATGAACCAGTTGATCTTGACCTTACCTGTTGCATGGATTCTTCATGGCACAGTCTGTTTAGAGTGATTTTTTTTCCTCAGACCAAGGAAAATTTGATGCAGAGAGGAATCAACATTTTGTCCTCTATTATTGAACTGCATCTCTTCGGTACTTTCAGGATCTGAAGATCACGGGCATACATGTATATATTTTCTGAGATCAAGAGCTTATATTCTGTATACCTGTCAGTTTATGGGAACATGTAACTGTTCAGTAACATTCAGACACAATTTCATTACAGGAAACATTGGACTGGATTTTTAAGTATAGGGAACAAAGGAACTCTCAATGGGAGCCCCGGAACTCATTGTCTTCCTATAGATATTTTGTCTGCTGGCCCCCAATGTCCTGAATACAAATCCGTGTCTTTCTATGATTGAACTCTTGATCATACATAATTGTGTGGTCTTTGAATAGGATAAATATTCTTGATAAGATATATGCTGGTACATTCATGGACAAGCATGTGTCGATTCATAACTGAACACCTGTTATTCAAACAATCTGCCAGTTCTGAAGTGCACACAGGTCTTACATGTACAATGAGCAAATGACATGTTTGGGCAAGTGCGTGCCATTTAGGCTGCTAAGCTGTGCACAAACTTTTTCCACCTCAAGTGACGGTTATTATTAACTAAACTGCTATAGTGTATGTTTGACTTTGTTTGATTTGATGTAAAATCGTATTGCATTCATACACAACTGTGTGTCTATAAAGAAACTGATAAATTCTCTTTCAGATTTATTTTGTGAAAAAAATCCCTATTTGGTAAAATAAATGTGCAGGTGCCTTCAGAAGATACAGATGGCACTAGGCCACCAGTTTTGCGGCATTAACTTTTTGAAGATCAGTTTTTCGTTTGTAAGTATACTGATTCAATTTTTATTTGATGTGTTTATCCAAATAAATATCGCACGTGTAGGCTCAAAACTTGACAAGAAGCACCTTACAGACAGAGTTTTGAATTTTTTATTTCGAAGTTAGAAATAGATTCTTGATGGATGACCTATCAAGACTGCACAAGTGAAGTTTTTGGGCATACTTTTTGACAGTCGTCCAACCTGCAATCAACATGTCAATGAACTTGCAAACAAAATATCATGAATTAGTGGAATTTTAAGAAAACTGAAAAACTGTCTACTTACTAATATTCTGGTTCTGATTTATAGAAGTCTTTTAGAATCTCATCTTACTTATGGGTAATATTATGGGGCTTTGGTAACTTGAATAGGTTGCAAAAAGAGCAGAAACAAGCTACTTGAGCAGTAGTTAAAACCAAATATAATGCCCATGTGGATCATATTTTTAAAAATCTATTAATAATGAAAGTTAAAGATTAATTTCATTTTTCATGTTTGAAAATTTATTATAAATTTCACAACTACTAACTATCTTATTACTTTCATAGTTTTCACTTCAGTCTAGCAAATCTGGTTGACATGACTATAAGAAATGTTCAGGCCCCCTGTATAAAAAGAGGAGATTAAATTACAAATGTACCAAACCTGAGAGCTCACATTCCGATTACAAGAACAAACAAAAATATTACAAAGAACTGTGTAAGGTTTAAAATTCCAGATTTGACTAACTGCAATGGCCTCCCATTAAATTTGTTAAGAGAGATAACCAGAATAGATTTATATACAGACAAGAGAATAGTTAAAATATAATCAACGATTATAATGAAAGTTGTCAGCTAGCAAACTATCGTATTTGCAGACAAACTTTATATGTGAATGTTTACAGATCATTGTTAATAACAAATTTAATTTGGAGCCTAACAAGTTTGTCAACAAATACTGTTAAATAACTCTAACGTCGTTTCTATGAAATGAAACATGACTCTTATGTAACCCTGAAACATGCCAATATATTTACATACATTATTTTAACCTCTATGGCCATAAGTCAATATTTTTCTGTTCAATTGTAAAGGTGGCTATCCTGAAAGTGGCTGTACAAGCCTTAAGGATAGCCTCCTCAACAATAGCAGTACTAGATAGTTTCAACCGAATGTATTATCTTCATACACATGTATTGTATTGTTGGAATAATTAAATCTTGAATCTTGAATCTATTGATCTGGTCAGTGGGTCCTAGTCTGAAGAGTTCTTTGTTTTGCTGGAACTTATTCTCTCCTGTTCAGACAGGACCAACGATCCTATTTTTTAGCCTCCTTGATAGGACTGAGTGAACATGTTTGCATGGCATGATGCTGGGCTAGCGCTAAGCATTAGCCAGTTTGCTACTGACTAAAAAAGATGTGAACTTGCTGATAGTTTTTTCATCAATTAGCCAAACTGGCTAAAGGATGTTGCACATAAAATGTGGCTACAGGTACACAACTTATTAGAAAAGGGTCATGATACCTAAAATATTCTTGATTTTTTAGCAAAAAATGGCTCATGCAATAAAATTCTTAGAGCTAGCCCCAAATAGTATCTCCAAAATTTCATTTGGCTAAGTCTCAGTGTGGCTAATAAGTTTTTACCTAAGTTAGCCAGAGTGGCCTAAATGATAAATTTTCCAGTGCCATCCCCACGGTATTGGGAAGATTACAGTGTTAAGGGGCAAGACGCTTTTCATCTAAAGGGACACTTTTCAGCACACAATGACAATCGAAACGGGTACCCAAAAGTAAGAGTCCCAAAAAAACATGTTTTGTTTTTATGGAAATAGTTCTGAATTTCTATCTTATACCAATGGTCAGTAGATGGATTGATAAGTTATTTTCTCAGTAAGTCTAAATTATTTTTTTATGACAAAAAAAGGTGATTGTCCAAAACGTGGAAAAATATACGAGAAAATGGCAGGCAGCAAAACAAAAGTGCACGGCAAATGTCTATTCTGTTTTAAACCACAGACAACACTGGATTACATCAACCCCATGCCAAGGAAAGCTCGTACTTGCAGCATAATGTCATTGTAGGTCTTATCTATAATTCTTACCCCAAATATTTTGTCTTAACAAGGAATGTAAGTGAAACCACGTAAAAAGACAAGCTTATACTTCTGATTGATTTGTAAGGGGGATGGTTAATATCGGCAGTAGGATATTACCAAGTAGGACTGACTGAACTCTATATCATTAGCCCATCCCAACCCATGCCAAGGAAAGATGTTCGCCTGGTGCATTCTGGGCTGGTAGGTCTTAATTGTAATTCTCAGTCGGAATATTTTCTATTAACTAGAAATTTAGGTGAAAACATCAAAGGAGGCAAATATTAACCCATGGATGCTTTGGGGTGATTTACATATAGGAGGGTTAATATTGCCAGTGGGAGGCTGATCAAAAGTACTGACTTGGAGCACATTATGTTAACCCTTTCCCCATCTTTAAAACTGTCAGTCAATAGTTTATATGCTGAGGAAAGCTGTTGACCCCATTTTTGAGAGTTTAATCTACAGCTACAGTTCTTCAGAGTGCTTTTATTTTTTTCAAGTTTTTTTTTTTGACTGGCTGTAAACTGATCGATAGCGCATATCACACACTCGAGTGCTACACCCTGCAGACTGACTCTTCAGTTAGGTGCACTGGAATGGTATTATGTGTGCTGTTAATCACCCAGTGGAAAACAGGCTTTCATCCTTACTGCATTCTGTCAAGGGGAAATAGGTTTTGGCAAAGAAGGGAGTTTGTAACTGATAGCTACTGGTCTTGACTCTTTGGAACACATATAGCCAGAATAAAACTAGTGTAAACATGTACAGTGATTCCTTGTGACATATTTTAACTCTCGAGTGGTTAGAATAGGACTCCCATAAGTAGTTTTGGCAGAAGTAAGCTATTAAGCACCAAGTCTGCATGGGGGAAAGATGTTGACCTTGGGCATGTTATGTTCACCCATCTTCTCTACATTATTCATTCAGTGGACTACTCGTGACTCATGACGAGGTCAAGTTAAAACACTGATGCAGACACTTTTTGACCTCGAACCAGTTAAGGATGTTTTGAGGTGGAAAGGGTTAAATTGCTTTGTATTTGTTCATACCCTTGTGATGGTGGCCTCGTTCTCATCAAAATGTGTCAAATATTTGAACAAATGCAGCGTGTAGTGGAGAATAATCATGATATATGCAAGCACAAGGCACTTAAAGACTCTTCTGTAAGGATGATTTGCTTGTTGACGTGTACCACGTCATTAGACTGTTTTGGCCAGCAGCTAAGCTCGTCTTAATTAGCAGGTACAGTGGTACATCAAAACAAATGAAATATAAGAAAAAAAGGCAGTGTTTCAAAATCTTGTGTCGGATATTCAAGTGTCATGTTGGAGTGATTATGATATGGTTTGACTGTTAACGTGCTGTTTACCATGAGAAAAGCACATGAAGCCAGACATTAAATGCCATCAGATTCACAGATTTTACCGTTACTTCTAGTTAACACATGTATGGACATTTTGAAGCTGTATAGCAGCCCCAGATCAACAACCTTGGGGTGCAAAACATCCAATCCACCTCCAGAGAAGTTGACTGTCACATGTCAAAAACCAGGAAAAGGCTCAGTGCTTCTTACACATAGACCCACTATAAATAAAGAGATAAAAATCTCCTTAACCTTGGACCACCATGTCACTCAGTTTAATACAGATAGAATGTATCAATGCAGGTGTCACATTTATTATTTTTTTACACTCCCTCTTGTCTGGTTTAGTTAAGTCTGTGGCATGCTGTCTTGTCAACAGCGATCAGTGGCTACACATATTGTCTCTTTCATGGTGTGTTCTCTTATATCCTACTTTAACCAAACATATTGAGTGAAAGTGGCAGACGAAACCTTCTCAGGTTATAGACCTGACTGGTCATGACATATTCCAGGGTAATAGACCTGCCTAGACATGACCCATTCCGGGATAATAGACCTAACTATTCATGACCCATTCCAGGGTATTAGACCTGACTAGACATGACCCATTCCAGGGTAATGGACCTGACTAGTCATGACCCGTTCCAGGGTATTAGACCTGACCAGACATGACCCATTCCAGGGTAATAGATCTGACTTGTCATGACCCATTCCAGGGTAATAGATCTGACTTGTCATGACCCATTCCAGGGTAAAAGATCTGACTTGTCATGACCCATTCCAGGATAATATATCTGCCTACTCATGATCCATTGTAGGGTAATAGACCTGACTAGTCATGACCCATTCCAGGGTAATAGACCTGACTAGTCATGACCCATTCCAGGATAATAGATCTGACTAGTCATGGTCCATTGTAGGGTAACAGACCTGACCAGTGATGACCCATTCCAAGGGTAATAGATCTAACTAGTCATGACCCATTCCAGGGTAATAGATGTAACTAGTGATGACCCATTCTAGGGTAATAGATGTTACTAGTGATGACCCATTCCAGGGTAATAGATGTAAATAGTGATGACCCATTCCAGGGTAATAGACCTGATTAGGAATGACCCATTCCAGGCTAATCGATCTAACTAGTCAACAGCTGTCCCTGACTTGTCTCAGAAAGCTGGGTATTGGCTGTATGGCTAGCTGTTATATGAGTTTATGGGCAAAATTCTGTGTCAACATAGCTATATTTAATTGAGTTCAGGGCCAGAATTTCGCAAAATTTTGCTAGAATCTATTTGGATTTTTGTCAGTTAGTTTTCTTTTTAAAGAAAGACAAGTTTAGGAGAGTCTTTACGAGAATGGATTCTCGTCAAAATTCTGGCCCTGGAGTTTCAGATTTGTTATTACTGCTGTTGTAAGCATTGTAGTATTTCTTGGTTTTTTCCTTTTGTTTTTTTAGATCACGACTGGTCTCACTGTCTCACTTGTTTTTGCTACTAATTTTTACAATTTATTAACACTGAATGTTTTTGGGACATACATACATATATATATATATATGTATATATACATTTATACTCAAGACAAAAAATAAGAATCTACTAATGATTTGTGGTAAACTAAAAATCACATGTACAAAAGCTAGAGCATGACCGAACCCGAACAACCAAACCCAAGCTTACCAGGTTTCAGGATTGAAGCCCGGCTTGGGTTGGGCTTTTACAGTCACTAAACATTTGGGTTAGGTTAACATTGTCAATGTTGGCAATAAAGTTAAATAAGTTCCCCAGTACCCAGTTCGGTTTCAAAATGCTTGTTCAGTCAGGTTCTAACAGAAGCAGAAGAATCCAAAATTATGTCTCGATGAACACATTAAGTTCCACTTAGGTCCAAAAAGAGAAAACATGCAAAGAGTTTGGGTTCTGACATCAGTATGTGGCTCAAAACGATGTAGTCATATCTGTCATGGGAGACCTCTGGCCTCACAGATCACCCTCTGTTGGGTAGCGCAGTGTGCAGAGTTCAAAGTTATTTTCCCCCCGTGTGGTAATTTACTTGTCACGAAAGAAGTGCAGCCTGATTGGACCATTTTTCATAGTAGCCCCAACAAATAAATTTGGGAAGCTTTGTTTTTTTGTTGGGTGGGGGGTGGGGGGATGTGCAACTGGGCATCAGTAGCACAGTCATTGCAAGCAAAATATATGCTGATTTGTAGGCCACATCAAACTCTTAATTACCTCAATTGTACATTGGCTTTATTTCTTGACCTGATTACATATTGCTGACCTTCAGTCTATCATCTCATTTTGAAGGTCACAGGAACCACATGTCTGAAAACCCTTGCAAGCAAAATGTCTCATGACTCCCATGCCACAACGAATTCAAGTTTAACTCAATTTTACAATAGCACCATTTCTTTAACCTTTATATATTTTCATGACCTTGACCTCATTTTCAAAATTACTTTCATGACCTTGACCTCATTTTCAAAATTACAAGACCCATATGTGTGCATAGTATGTGTGTATGGGCAAGCTGTCCTCCACAACCACAGCTCCAGGTTGTGACAATGCAGGTGTTTCTCATGATAGACTTATGTTTGCCACTTTACACCACATTGATGTAGATGTATATAGGATGCAACTCAGGGCCATGAACTAAGGGTATCCATCCTCACGCTGGGAAGTTGGTCTGTATTCTGAAGTGTTGATCTGTTCTTGTTGACATTAGATATATAAAAACAAGAAGAATATAAAGCCTGGAAAAGCCTGGTCATGTTTGTGGGGTTATCTTGATTATGAGGTGTGTTTCACTGTCCACTTGTACACACAAAACATGCCCAAGAAATCCCTTGTCAGCTGGGATTGTGTGAAACAAATACAAAATAGACAAACAAGCACAGAAGAGTGAACACAAGATATTGATTTTACTGCTTTGTGTATTTTCATAGCCTTGCTGTATAAAACTCATCATATGTTCTGTGCTGTGGTTAAGCATGGGATTTTCACTGAGGTTTTTCCTCCAGTCACCATTTATTGCTGGTGATGAATACACATGCATAGCACATACAAACTTACCTACCAACTTACATACTTGTATCCCCTCCCTCCCCCCCCCTTTTTTTTTTACTTCCTTGTTTTTTTGTTTTTTTTTTTCTTTTTTAATCAGGTAGGTTCAGGTCTGTAATCAGCACACTCACTTGTCACTTTGGCACTTGAACATGTGGATGATGTAAACAGACTGTTTAACCCCTGATGAACCTAGACCCTCTCACAAATTGATTTCAGGTGACCATTGTTATTCACTGTGTAACCAACAGTCCTCATTGGCTTCTGATGTCCAGATAGTAGGCCTCTCATCTTCTAAGGCTTTAGTAATGAACATTCTCAACTTACACCACTCAATTAACTCTTCCAGTGCCAATCACATCTTAAGTCAGTCTACTTAAGTCAAACTAGTCTGAATTATCATTAGGATCCCAGATTTGTATTCCTCGTAAAAAGACCTTTCGTTCAAGTACCAGCATGCCTATAATTCCAGAGAAAATTTTCCAGGTCAACAGCTTTTCTTGGCGAGTATTGAGCGCAATGCACCAAGAAAAGCTGTTGACTCCATCCCAAATTTGGCACTTAAAGAGTTAAGAAATCGAGACATAATCAAATGGAGGTGGGCTTCAAGATAACATTACTAGGGCCAATTATTTTACATTTCAAGAAAAGAGGAATTCCGCTTCATCAGCAAAAATTTTTTGTAAATTCCGTTTCACTGCTTTATATTGAATATAATTCATATAAGAAAAAATATCAAATTATGTTCAAGGATGAAAAAAATGCACAATTCCACTTCAGTTTCAGAAAAAATGGAAAATCATTGGCCCTACATTATAATCAAAAGTGTCCTGAGTTCTGAAATTCCCGGAGCAGACTTTATACTTTGGGATGAAAATAAATGTGGGGGGATATAAATGTTCAACTTCTTTTTTTTTTTGTGCGCCATACATACATGCATGCATACATACAAAAGGACTACTATGTGCAGCCTTTTTATATATATATATATATATATATATATATATAAGAACTACTTGTGTGTGTAGTGCAATAAAGTGTAGTGTAGAGTAGAGTTTAAAGTCACAGGAAACACATGTTTGGGTCAATACACATACTTTCAGGGTTTTTGCTTAGTAGGGGGTTACGAGGAGGTTGTAGTGTACAAGTATGCATGGAGATCCACTTTACCCCCACCCTACTACCCCTTACAGGTCTGAAGGTCAGTTGTGTCTTTTATGTAAGATGGCTATGACTGCCTCATAACTTGGGAGTATACTGTAAATGTACTCTTTCTCATGTGTATTGGTTGTTGTGCTATTTAATGTATATTATAATACAGAAATTATATTAATTCTATAATTTTAGACATAGCTCCCGGTAAATGCTGAAGTACTATTTCAGTGTGTTTTTATTTTTACAGTTTTAGCCGTCATGAAAATAAACAAAAATAAAAATACGACAAAAGTAAGTGAGTTTATAGCAGCAGCTTTTTCCTAAAACAGGAAACAGAAGTACTTTTTGGGGACAGCCCCTATGTCGAGGGGTGACCTGTGACCTCCCAGTGTTGTATACATGAATGGTCGCACAGCCCCTCTCAGTGTTAGAATCAGCTGAAGGTAAATGAAGCACCATTTGATTATCACCACCCACTCGACTAGTCACTTGGCAAACAGGATGCTAGACTTAACTCCTTCTTGTTCGAACCTCGGCAGTGAAAACAGCTTCTTTGGCATGGATTGACCACTTCTCGTGCCCGCCAAGGGAAGCTGTTGACAGTGGATATGTGTACTATCCTGGTAGGTCAACAAGAAATTGAAGGAATAATTCAACGTTTTCATCATGTACAAAAATTCCATACTCCCTACCCTGATTTAGTACTTAGAATGATGAATTGTCCAAAATGTCAAAACCAGATATTAGTGTGTGTAAGAAGTAGGCAATTAAAATACTGTGCATCAATAATATTGCATACACATAAAAAGCTCACAAAATTTGCAAAATTAATTCCTCTTGAAAATGATAACTGTTATAGTATTGGTCAACATTTTCGTTTCATGCCCAAAGATAAGAGTAGAAAAGAAGTCTATCAGCGTAATTCATCATCTGTTCATTGTCATTATGTATGGTGGTCCAGCATAGATTGACATAATGATAACTGACTGGTCATCTTTCATGACACAGTGTCCACTCTTTCCCCGTTAGATTTTTTTACAGGAAATATTTTGTTGATCTAAAATGTTCCATAACCACATTCCAGGAACTCACCGACCAGTTGTGTTGGTTGTCAGGAAAGGTAAATACTGAAAAGTAATTGCTGAGAAGTTTAATTAAGTCAACTATTAAATATAACCCCCTGTCACCCATCTGTAGTCATTTGACAGCACATAGCTATCCAACTATGTGTGCACCCCACCCCCGACAAATAAGTCTTCACGACCCAGCAGTGAATATAGAAATGCATGAATTTTATGTCTCCCACCCACCAAGTGGGGTGATATGGTAATGAGGACTGTCTGTCCGTCCGGCTGTCCTGGCATCATTTCCAGGACATATCTCTAAAACTATTACACTTCATAATTTGAAATTTCTGTGGCTTGTAGTCCTTACCTGTAGATGTACCCTTGCTGGTTTTGTGTGGCTAATTATTCCCCTTCGTTAGTTATTTAGTGATGTTTGTTATAGGTCTCAGAATGGTTTCTGGGTCATTTCTCCAAAACCATTACACTTCGTTATCTGAAATGTTCATGCCTTGTAGTCCTTACCTGGTAGATGTGCCTTTTGACGGTTTTGCTTGGCCAGTTATTCTTCTTTGTTAGTTAATTAGCGATGTTCATTAAAGGTCTCAGAATGGTTTCAGGGCCATTCCTCTGAAAAATTTACACTTAGTAATCTGAATTTTTTTATGGCTTGGAGTCCTCACCTGATACAGTTGCCTTTTGATGCTTTTGTGTAGCTAATTATTCTCCTTCATCAGTTTATTAATGATGTTCATTAAATGACTGAGAAGTGTTTCTGGGCCATTTCTCTAAAACTGTGTCAAATATGACCTTTTAGACTGCGCAGAACTCCTTGCAGTGCTCTATCAAGACAGAAACCATTGTATTATAGTCTACTGGTGTGGGAGATATGGTCAGCGTCAACTTTATTTTATTTAATTTTTTGGGGTGGGTGGGGATGGGGTGAGTGGGTGTATTTTACCACATGATGAATGTCAGTTGCTGAAAAACAGACCCAAGCATATTTTGTCTACTCAACTGGGTAGTAACACAGAACTTGGCCAGTTTTGCAGGCAAGAATGTCACTGTGTAGTCAATATTTTGATGTAAAATATGTATGAAGATTTATAGTTTCTTAGTTGACATTTGCAGATTGTGCCAAACTTTATGCACGCAATGCCAGTTTAATTGATTTTTCTATGTTATTGACTGTACTTAAACTTGGCATTGTGGAATTTCTTGTTTGATGGTTGATATTGTGCTCACATTGTAAGTAAAATATAGGGCAGTGGGTACTTGGTGCTCAACACACAAGGAAAGCTGTTGACCTAGGTCATATTTAACAGTGTTCATGTGCTGATGACTGAGTCAGGAGAAGTTAATCGAGAGGGGACAAGGACAAATATTATTGTTAATCACAGAATATTACAGTACAATGCTGGGATCCAGATAGTCACTGGATTGTCTTTCTAGTCTTATGGAATGCAGAGAGAAAGATGGTCTTTCCAGGAAGGAGACAATTTACTTTTGTTATACAAATGCATCATGCTAGTGCCTCTAAATCTGTACCAGCCCAGCTCAATTAACCCTTTCCCCTTGAATTAAAACTGAGTCAAG
This sequence comes from Hermodice carunculata, assembly GCA_964020975.1. Lineage (NCBI taxonomy): Eukaryota > Metazoa > Annelida > Polychaeta > Eunicida > Amphinomidae > Hermodice > Hermodice carunculata. The sequence goes on from OZ026618.1 coordinate 23,203,961, forward strand.
AGCTTTCCTTGGCATGGGCTGGGTGCTTTGTGCTTAACCCTTACCAAGGAAAGCTGTTGACCTGGGTCATGTCATTTTGATGGGTGTTATTCATAATTTTCTTTGAAGTTGTTTTTCATTACTTTTGAAATTAGTTGAAAACATTGAAGCAAATGATATTTTGGCCACCAGTAGGTTTTTGCTGGTTCCAGGGGGAATGAAACATTAAAAAAAGGCGTCATGGTGTATGCCATTTTACTGAGGTACCAATATTCTCAAGAAAATGAATATAAATTCCATGGAATAATGTATACTCCATGGAATCTGATAAAAGAAAGATTCCATGGAACAAACAAATTATCGTAACACTTTATTGCCACATAAAACATTATACACATTGCAAAACATCACACGTAAATGTAATACAATTCACTATGATGATGTGGCTGTATTATTATACATGTAATACAATGATCATGATGTGGCTGTATTAGTATACATGTAATACAATGATGCTGATGTGGCTGTATTATTATACATGTAATACAATGATCATGATGTGGCTGTATTAGTATACATGTAATACAATGATGCTGATGTGGCTGTATTATTATACATGTAATACAATGATCATGATGTGGCTGTATTAGTATACATGTAATACAATGATGCTGATGTGGCTGTATTATTATACATGTAATACAATGATCATGATGTGGCTGTATTAGTATACATGTAATACAATGATGCTGATGTGGCTGTATTATTATACATGTAATACAATGATCATGATGTGGCTGTATTAGTATACATGTAATACAATGATGCTGATGTGGCTGTATTATTATACATGTAATACAATGATCATGATGTGGCTGTATTAGTATACATGTAATACAATGATGCTGATGTGGCACTATTAGTATACATGTAATACAATGAGAATGATGTGGCTCTATTAGTATACATGTAATACAATGAGAATGATGTGGCTCTATTAGTATACATATAATACAATGATGCTGATGTGGCTCTATTAGTATACCTTGGTACCTGCTGTATGCAACCATTGCCGTGAGCAGCCACATTGCTTATGGTGGTCACTAGGCTCAGACATAGGAGTCAATTTCTTTGTAAAATTTACCTGTGGTGACAGGTCACCTGCTGTATGTGGCCACTTTTTCTTGGCAGAAGGGGTGGCCGCATACAGCAGGTACCACTACATGTAATACAATGATGGTGATGTGGCGCTGTTAGTATATATGTAATACAGTGATCTTGATGTGGCTGTATTAGTATACATGAAATACATGATGGTGATGTGCCTCTATTAGTATACATGTAATACAACGTGGTGATGTGGCTCTATTAGTATAAGTGTAATACAATGATCTTGATATGGCTGTATTAGTATACATATAATACAATGAGAATGATGTGGCTCTATTAGTATACATGTAATACAATGAGAATGATGTGGCTCTATTAGTATACATGTAATACAATGAGAATGATGTGGCTCTATTAGTATACATGTAATACAATGAGAACGACGTGGCTCTATTAGTATACATGTAATACAACGTGGTGATGTGGCTCTATTAGTATACATGTAATACAATGATGCTGATGTGGCTCTATTAGTATACATGTAATACAATGATCTTGATGTGGCTCTATTAGTATACATGTAATACAATGAGAACGACGTGGCTCTATTAGTATACATGTAAACATGATGGTGATGTGGCTCTATTAGTATACATGTAATATAACATGGTGATGTGGCTCTATTAGTATATGTGTAATAGAATGAGGATGATGTGGCTTGAGTGCTTCTCCTTGCACACATCACATTCCTAAAAGATGGAAACAATACCCTGAAACAAATATGCACACAGGGACCGTACCTTAAAACAGGTCAGAATGGCAGGTCAGCTAAATATTACCAACCTGCACTCTTGAGGAAAAGACAATAGTCCCTGGATTGGTGATTGTCAAACAATGGCAATGCCTTTTTTTCACTCGCCTCAGGCTGGACTAGTGTTCATTGCGAATGATGTCAGGTGGAATTCTTGATCTCATTCCACTGGAATGCAGGACGAAAGACAGTCAGGGAATTCTTTTTCCCATTCCGTATGCAATTAAGGGAAAGAGAGAGTCCAGTTTTTCCGATTGCTGTGCAGGCGTCCCAGTTACCGCCATGCATACATGCTGTCTGTCGATGTTCTGCTGCTCAAGGTTGCATCAATACATCACATTGTGTTGTACACAATACCAGAGACATGAGAGATACTGTAAGACAGGGACCACTTGGACCATTAGCCAAATATTACTGTTCCTTGAATTTAGCTGAAGAGATTTGCAAAACGGCTAAAATACTTTCAACTAAATTATTAGAGCCAAAAAAGACAGAATCTGTGTTATTTGTGCCCATTTTTCAAATTATGGCTGCAGATTCTTGAAATTGGGTTCTGTTCCTGTAAGATAGCTCAAACTTTCACCTCAAAATGATGGGGATGTCCTGCAAAATCGTGTGTGCGCACACGTACTTGCATGTGATAGGCACATGGGTGCTGTTGTGTCGGAGGAATATGAAATACATGTAACTGCACTGCTTATTGAATGTCTGTTTGTTATAGGTGATGGATGAATACACAAGCTTAAATATATCCCATCCAGATTGGCATTTAAAGATACTGCTGCAAAGTGATTGTGTATGGTGTGGATGTTTTAACTCTTTCAGTGCCAATCATGTCTAAATCAATCTACTAAAGTCAAATTAATTGGGATTACATGTATCATTAGATCTCAGGTCTGTATTCCTTGTAAAGAGACCTTTCATTCAGGTACCAGCATGCCTGTAATTCCAGAGAAAATATCCCAGGGCAACAGCTTTTCTCAGCATGCATTGGGCACACCAGTGTGCACTAAGAAAAGCTGTTGACCCAGTCCAAACTTTGGCACTTGGAAGAGTTAAAGCACATAGGATATCATCAAATGGGAAAAGGGAGCACAGTGACTGTGAAAGGTGATTTTGAAATGCTGTGAACTCTAACCTTTGACATTGTGTGTATTGCTGGCACCACTTGTTCCCTGCTTCAGGGATGTATATTTCGTCTGCAGTGAGAAAAGTGTTACCTCAGATAACCAGAGATACCCTGATAGTTGACATATATCTCCTGCCACAGTCTCCCCACCATGTCCTGTCAGTGGAAAGTGCATGGAATGGGCCCCAGGTGATTGAGTGCATTGTCTAAATAAAGGCCACATTTATGTATTAAAAGGTCAAATCTGATGAAATTATTGTGGATAGGAATATATAAGGGTTAATTACCACTATCTGCAGTTAGCTGTTCTCACCGTCCATGGCTTGTACCCATCAGTAAATACTAGCCTATCAATTGCTAAGATAATACATTGTAGTTGTCTCTGGCTTGACAGATCTCTCCAATGATATCACCTGCCAGGAAAGGCCATCTTTTCGACATATTTTGTTTAGTATTTTTCATCTGATTTATACTTCATTATGAAAGATCACCTGTTTCAAGAGACTACAAATTTGGTCAGACCTCAGGGTGGTCTTTCCATCCAGGTTTCACTGTACATGTTTAATTAACTTGATGACAAGGCATCATTCAAGTCATTCTTTTGAGGGAAAGTACTCCCTTTACGGACTCTCAAGATGCAGTCTGTGTGTACTTTATTTAGATAAAGCCAAAGTGTAAATATATTCATCCCCTCAAGCTCCACGGTCTTTGATTTGATGCCTTGTTGGCCATTTCTGGTGCTTCCTCACAAATTGGGTCAATTGTCCTGTCCCTGGCTTGGTCATGCCTGGGGGAAAATGGTCTGTTATCGGCAGTACTGGAAAGGACTGTATTCCAATGCAGTGCCATTCTCAGATTGTGAAACATGTATCAGTCTATTGCCCCACATGTAGGAATATATTTACATATAAACCTAATGAGGTCCTAAAGTGTTTTTGAACTCTGTATCTATTCATGAGGGGCTCTATGGGATACATGGATATGTAAACAGAGCTCTTATTTTCATTGGACTGCCACTCTGTCATGTACTGGAAACGTGATTCCAGACTGGATTACAAAATAATAAAGATAAGGCAGGGATGAAATTAACCCTTCCCCCCCCCCCCCCCCCCCCCCCCGTGAATTGACACTTGAGTCAACAACTTTCCTTGGCATGTGATCTTGATAGGGCTCAGCTACAATTCTCAGTCAAAATTGTTTTTTCATTGCTGTTGAAATTAGTTTTTAAGGGGGATACGTTTAAAATAGAAAAAAAAAGAGGGAACATGCTTCAAGATGAGATGACACCCCTTTTTGTAGCCCAGTGTTTTCCCCAGTTTTTTAAGAGGACAGGGCACCTTTCATCTAAAAGGACACTTGTAAAGCACACAGTGACAATCAAAAAGGGCATCCAAACGTAGCGGTCCAAAAAACAGGCTTTTTTGTTGTTTTCATGGAAATAGTTCTGAATTTGTATCTGATACTCATGGTCAGTAGATAAATTGATACATTGTTTTGCCAATTAGTTTAAATTGTATTGAAATTTTATGAGAAAATGAATGTAATTGCACAGAACATGAAAAAACAGGAGAAAAGGGCAGGGAGTAAAGAAAAAGGACAGGGAGCAAAGCAAAAGGGCAGGGCAAATCTCCCTTCTATTTTAAGCTACAGACAACACTGTAGCCTCTATTATTTTGGATGCACAGATGCTTAGAGGTCCTCCATTGGTTAACCCATACCCCTCTGAATCAACCTTGAATCAATGGCTTGGCTTGGGATGGGTGTGCAGCCCATACCAAGGAAATGTATTGAGTGGGGGCATGTCAACTCTCTCAGTGCCAGTCACGTCTAAAGTCGATTTACTAAAGTGACACTGGTCTGAATTATCATTAAGATCTAAGATTTGTATCGCTTGTAAAAAGACCTTTCATCAAGTACCAGCATGGCTCGAGTTTCAGAGAAAAGCTGTTGACGCAGTCCAAAATTTGGCATGGAAAGAGTTAATGGTCTTCTTTTGAAGCACAATGGCATGCCAACAGTTATAGAGACAAAAAGAAGGGTCGAGGAAAACAGCTTTCCCCACTGCGTGCATGTACATGGGGAACATGTCCAAAGCACACAGAGGAAAACTGATGACGTGACTTGGCACTAAAAGAGACAAACAACCCCAAATGTGATAGAAAATGCTGAGAAAAAAAAACAAAATTTGACAGGCATAATACACAGTTGGTACAGTTATGACTTTATATATAGGGTAGCTATTCTAAATGAGGAATCGTAAGAAAGGGAACATTAATTGTGCCTTAATTGTGAATTTAACCTCAATTGTTGACTGTCTGATTGGAGGTTTAGGGAAAGCAAACATGCTATGAATAGCTCCCTGCTGTGCCCCTAGATGTTAGTCTTCCTGTACATTTTTGAAGGGGATGACAACAAAATCGATGAATGGACCCTTGTGTCTGGTGTGGAAATGTCCATGTGGGTGGCCCTGTGAAAAGAGTATGTACAGCACCCACCTGTTATGAGGCTGGGCAACATTTTTATCTTCATGTTTAACAGGCTGAATGAACCTCCCTCCCCCCCCCCCCCAAAAAAAAGAAATAGAGGGAAAAACCTTTCTTTTCAAGTTACAGATTATAGATGTCTCCTCACATCGAGAGATATGTATAGCATATAAATGCACTGGCTTTCCTGTGTTCATAAATTAGTAAGAGACAGTTTGTTCATAGAATTATTGGTTTATGCTGTGTGACATGGTAATGTTAATTCGTAACCCTCATGGGAGAATTCCAGCCAGATCATGAGCTTACAATGTTGATGCTCAGACATGTACACAGCGCTGTGCATACACTAAAACAAATTACTGTTGGGAAGTATTAAATTATGAAATCATATTGCAGTCCAAAAATGTTTTGTGGCATAATTTAATGTTCACCATCTGAAAATGACCTGCCTTGAATATGTATTTGTGTTTAGTTGTCCATGCAGTTATGTTTATTGCTATAAATATCCAAAAGACGAAGGCTGACTTTGCTCAAAGTTCATGTGAAGGAGCCTTATAATTTGGGCCAAAGTGATTCAAAAGAAATTATTTAGAAGTCACTGCAAAAATGTAAATACCCTTTTTCAGCTTCTTTTTACTATTCACTGACATACATGACACTTAATGGCCAATTAGTTTAACGCTTTCCAAGTCAGAATAAGGCTGAGTCCATTGCTTGGCCCTTGGTGGCTGTGGGCACCATGAAATTCAGCTATTGACCTGGGGCATTCCATCATCATTGGTTAGGGGAGAGCTAGAACAAAAGCTTATACTGCTCTCCTGTAGAGGGCATTTCAGTCATTCAGGGCTAGAATTGTGTTTTCATTGTAATTTACAGGTTAATAACTTTAAAGGCACTCATTGCAGAAACAGCCAATTCTGTGTGGTACAATTACTTACATAGCTGAAATGTCAACATAAATTTTATTCATGCAGCTTTAAAATTAGATTCTTAATTTGAGGTTAATTTGACATACCATCCAATGGGAATACACATCTGTGTAGCCCTGAAGAATTCTGTGTATTGGATTGTGTATTCAGCTGAATACACAGATAATTGCTAATTGTGACCTTTCCTAGTTCAGCAAAAATGTGTTCTATTGACATAAAATTTTACAGTGAGACACAAAAGGAGGTGACAATTTACATGCAGATGCTTTGGGTGACTTAAACTGGAAAGAGTTAATGATGTTGGCATGCTGCAATTATTTACACTTACCCTTTAATTTTGACAGTCAATCTGTGCATTCTCAAGATTATAACATGTTTTTATCACAAACTAGGGGGAATGCCCCAAGATTGAGGGCTTAATCCTTTCACTGTGTGTCCAAGACAAAGTCAACAACTTTGCTTGGGATGAGCTCCCAACTGATGCCAGGAAAAATTTTGATGGTCATTATATTGATTGGCCTGATCTACAATACCAGAGGAAGATTTTAAGATATTGGACAGGGGACATAAGAACTACCAGATTGTTAATTATGGTGGTCGTCCATAGACCTTGGTGGACCAGGATATTGATACAGTGGTGCCCCTCTTATAAGGCCCCTCTCACCAGAAGCCACCCCTCTTGAAAGCCCAGCATTTGTGTACAGAAAGTATGGTATTTCCATTATATTCTACCCCACTGATAAGGCCACTTTTTGACTGCATTTGGGGGTGGCCTTATAAGAGGGGGATGTCTGTTCTGACTTATAAACAGAAAATAAAGTACTTGCCTTATGGAGATTATGAGACTGATGTATGGGGAAAAGGTAAACAATAAAGTGCTGGAAATTAACACAAAATAAGGCACATACATGTTAATTTTGTGGTGGTCATATAGACACCCTAGTCTACTTTGTTTGGTGGTCTGAGGCAGTTACTGGTCATCTTGGATGCCCAGTAACCTGATAAATCGATCCTTGACTATGGAACATCCATATCTGCTGTGGCGCTGCTTCAGTCAGTCAACAAGAAGTATATAGGCAGACTGATCCTGTCTCAAACATGGCAGGATATGATGGTCAAGTCATGTAAGCAACCTGGGTAAAATTATCTGTTCAAAAAACAGCCATGTTTTCCAAACACAAGCTCAGCTTGATATGAGAAAGAGTCAGCGTATATTTGGAATGAATATTCTTTATTTCCACAAATGTTAGTGACACCCTTTGTTTCCCATCAGAACACCGTTTCTTGGTAGCTGTTTGTTACCTTTCCTTATGACAGCATCAGAAATTTTGGGGAGAAAGTGATATACTTGTACAATGAACCCTCATTTTAATGACACTGTCTGTATCCTGAAATGTGTCAGATAACTGAGTATGTCAGATAAATGAATCAAATGACACAGAGAATGGATGTTTTGTCCTGTAAGAAGTGTGTCGCTAAGTGACTGTCGTATCTCTGGATGTCCTTACAGTGAGTTTATACTGTACATATACTGTATTCATGTTTTGTCATAGGAAATAGGAATTTATGTAAAAGTACTGATACCTGCAGACCCTTTTGGGGCAATTTTAGCAGGAACATCTTTAATGTTTTGCTTGTGGTAGCACACCGTGGCCTGTAGCCTTTAAATTATGGATCATGGGACATAGATGCAAGTTTAACTACAAATAGTCATCAGGATGATAGGGGGTTAATGGTTGATTTAAATGTCAGCCACTCAATGATGTACCTATATAGAAGGTCAATAGTTGGTGTAAATGTCAACGAGTCAGTGTATGCTCCCATGTTACACCAATAGCTGTACCAAATGGGATCCTTCCTAATCATACTGATTCAAATTTTCCTTTGCTTCAGTTTGAGACCAACTCATTCTGAAGAAAGCTGTTGACTCAGGGCACGTTAACCAGGTTGTTGTAATTGCAATCACATCGGCGTGTCTTCTACTGATGAAGAGTTGGAAGTAAAAGTATTAACTGTTTGGAGATTTGTTGCCGCTGACATCTTGCACGTTAGAGTGGTTTGACTCTTTCGTGCTAACTTTTGGCTTGGTCTCTTGGCATGATCCTGTACGTTTGACTTAAAGAACAGCAAGGAAAGCTGTTGACCTGGACCATTTTTACAGCCTTTGCAACCATACGTATGCTGGTAATTAAATGAAAGATCAATTTACAAAGAATGATGTTGTCACTTAACAGATTCTTGTCAAAATTGGCCTTGAGAGAGTTAAGGAACTGTTAACAGACGACTCAATTGTGCCTGATGACAAATCTCCCAATAATATTCCCTATTAAACATTATCCGAGTCTTCTATAATGATGTCAGAAGCATTTGATTGATGACTTGGATATTGTACACATGGAACACCTGGTTCTAATTTTGAACACGAGGTGCTGCTGAGGTTATAGGAAGGTCCTTTGTCCGTTGTTGACATGGGTGTTGATTCATCAACAATTAACCTATTAAATTTCTCAAAAACCATCTGCTGGATTTCACATGGAATTGGTGGGATGTACGTTAAGTGGGTCTCAACCAAATTTTTTTTAAATGGTCATGCTCCAATGATTTAAAAATTTTTTTTTTTTACAGTTTTTTGGGCTCAATTTCTTGCAAAATCTTCAAACATGTTCTCAAAAACTGCCAAGTCGATTCCTTCAAAAATGCACAGTGACACTTCTGGGGACTCCCAGACCCGGATTTGTTCAATAAGTGGCGTTGCACTTTTTTTCTGTTTTTAAGTGATTTTTTTTTTTTACTTTTACAAACTGTTACTTAGATTGTTCTGAAACTTGGGTGGAAATGAAGCTTGTGGGAGGGCTCAACTTTAGATCAAGGACCCACACAGTATCACCAGTAGGTGCTAAACTTTAAATCAAGGACCCACAGTATCACCAGTAGGGGAATACTTTTGCTTAACTTAAAGGAAATTGTTCAGCAGGTGTTGATAGTCTGTGGACCCCAGATTTTTAACAAAATTTTCAGTTTGGATACCTTTTGGTTAATGCATGCATTCCTATTGATTGCCATGTATGCCAATGGGGATTGCAATGGAATCGTGCCTTTTTTACTCCCTCTCCAAAATCCTCATTCCGTAGACCAGAGTTGAACTTATCATGGGATGGTTGTGAATATGAGCACAGGACAAGCTCTGCACATGACCCTCTTGTTGTCATTTAAAATTAATGTTTGCATATTTCACCATTTAAATGTTTGAATTTGGTGGTGTGACTTTAGTCACTTTGGGAGCTGGGGGCACTTCAGGCCTCTGTGATTCTCTTGATCTGCTGTAGTCCTGGGGGCTAGTAGTTTTGCCACTTTACTAGCCCATCATTCAAACTTTCTCATCCATCTATACAAATCTCACTTAGTAAACCAAAACTTCACGTGGCCCCCAGGGCTAGTGATTTGACATTTTAACTTGCCCTCAGTGGAATTTGAGTTGCCTCATTCTGGTGTACATGTAAATTGTAGAACCCTGTGCTTACACACACCTGTATGTAGTGAAGTAGTCCCTCCTTTGAGAGACCGCCCCTAGTGCCACCCAAAAGGTGGTCATATAAAGCAGGTGGTCTCTCAAAGGAGATATAAGTAACATGAAAAGTACTACAGAGAGACCTGACAATTGTGGTCTCTCCAAGGAGGTGGTCTCCCAAAGGAGTGGTCTTTCAAAAGAAGGACTACTGTATGGGCAGACTTGAAGAAGTCCTTCTCTTATGTTGTTTTGCTCCAAAAACATTGTAAAAACTGAGTGCAATGATACAATATGGATGTGGATGTGCCAGAGGTACATTTTTTGTGGGGTGAGGGTACCGTCGGCTGAGACTGAAGGACTGGGTTCTTGTTTGGAACACTTATTGATAGACACCTCATGGCACTTGAGTCATTGAAAAAAGTGGAAGTAGGGGGATTCTAGGTTACAAGTGCAGATGGCATAGACTGCCTCCAGGGAAGCAGCTATGGTTTTCTTGAATAATGTCACAATGAAGGGATAGCCCAGCATCAGCACTATTTTTGGAAGGCAATAATTTCGGTCTCATCAGATGGCACTGCATGTGCTTCTAAACTAAGAACTGGGTCACAAACTTTGCATCTGCAGCACAGCCAAATTGCATGATCACATTGGATTTTTGCCACACTTCTTGGACAAAACAACATGAGGAAAAGACTTAATTGCCCAAGTCTGCACATCATAGGCCACTCAAAGCTGTTTCATTATTGCGACTTTGTGTGGCTCACTGGAACTGACTAACCCCATGGGTCATATCTTAGGTCGTGCATAATTAAATGTGTGTTTCAGGTCAGGCCAAAACTATCAGCGAGGGTGGCAGCAAAATCCAACCTATATTTCATTTTCAACACACAGCCTTAAGTCTGAATCTTTGCTTTGTAGATTAATAACAACTGGTAATTTCATTAAATTTGCTAGATTATGTTATAACAATAAAATAAACAAACCTTAAATATGCTTGGCCTTGCTATCTGAAAGAAGCTCATGAAGGATTTCAAAAGAGTCAGCAGGGCTCAGTACCACCATTGTCCACTGGCATTAATTTTATATATTTGTTCATTGCCTTTAGCTGTTGTTAAGTAAATATATATATATCAGTGGAGATCGAAGTTCATTTGTCAATATTTTACAACTGTTTATAATTGAAAGGGCCTGTTGCTGCAGTCCAGATCAATATTTAATGTAAATTACTAGTGACAGATGTCTAGATGGTGCTGGAATTTAGATATCTGAATTTTGAATTTTCAACATCCTCTAAATGCAGGGACAGATAATAATGAGAGTGTTTATGTTCCAATAGGGCCAGGTACATGCAGTTTAACTCTTTCAGTGCCAATCATGTCTTAAGTTGATTTACTTAAGTCAAACTAGTCTGAATTATCATTAGGATCCCAGATTTGTATTCCTTGTAAAAAGACCTTTCATTCAAGTCCTTGTAAAAAGACCTTTCATTCAAGTCCTTGTAAAAAGACCTTTCATTCAAGTCCATGTATCAGTATACCTATAGTTCCAGCAAGAATACCCCAGCTTAGCAGCTTGACATTCATTGGGTTTAATGTGCCCAATGCGTGCCAACCAAAGATGTTGACTCAGTTCAAATTTAGCACTGAAAGCTTTAAAACAGCCCATTCTGCCCCCTCCCCCCCCCCCCAAAAAAAGGTCTCATATCAGAGTTGTCTTAACATGCTGTTAAATTTTACAAAGAAATGCAATTAAGTTGATCCCAAGAGCAGTCTTGAAAAGGCAGGCATGACAGGTCTCTTAACATCATGCACCATTATGTCTAGGTCTTGCGTCACTGGTTTTTGCATTGCTGTAATGGCAAATACATGACTTGTCAGACAGTGTCACACACAAGAAAACCGATGGACTGAGTTAAAAATAGAGGTCTTTCTGTTGCCTTGGCCATAACATTGATTGCAGAAAACCAAAGGGCTGGCCTCTCTTTTGTCAAAGTCATACATGTAATTTTTCACCTATGCACAACCATAGCACAGGTCAAAGGTCAATAGTGGTCTTTAAAACTGGCTGGTCTCTCAATAAAGGTATGAAAACATTGCAGCACGATATACCTAAAAGAGAGACATATCAAGGCAAATAGTCTCATATGTGTGGTTTCTTAACTGCTTCCATACTATGGTCACAGTCCTTGGTCAGTGGTTCTGGCACTGCCTGGCAAGTCATGCTACAGCTGCCCTTGCAGCAGCTGGCCTTGCAGCATGACTTGCCAGACGGTGCCAGAACCACTGACCTAAGACTATAGGCAAGTTGGTACTTGAACGAAAGCTCTTTTCATGAAGAATTTAAATATGTAACTATCATCTTAAATCCAGGTAATTATATGGAAAAATCAGGGACTGGTATGGAATGAGTTAAAGGATCCCAGCCATAAATATTTGTGTAGTGCATACCTGGCTCTGTCAAGTGTGGAAAATCTCCTATTTTCAGGGAGAACAATTGTGTGATGACATGGTCTTTCAAGACGTGTTTTGTATTGTATATGAATATAATTAGGATGACATTGGGAGTATTTCTGAAGACACTCTTTTTCCCAGCTCAGCTGCCTGTGAGGCCTGAATTTTTGTTTTGTTTTTTGATTGATGACCAGTGGTCAAGGGCACAGAGAGATTGATTGATCTGATGTTTTGAAAATGTAGTAACAAGTCAGGGAAGGTTGACTGCAGAGCTGAAGGATAAAATATGTACATTGTACTTGAACTGTAATGTTGTGTACAGCCCCGTCCTGTGCACAGTGTTGACGGTATACAGTGTCAGCGTGGAGTAGAATATGTTGTCCTATTGTTCTCTGCCTGGTGTACATTTTTCAATGTACAGGTGTATTCTGATTTGAGTTTGTACTAGGTCATCTGTGAACTTTGACCTGCAGGTTTCTGCAGGGAAATTCCGATTGTCCCATGTCACATTGTCAGTCCATTGTGCACTAGTTAGCTTATCCCATAATTTGGTTTGACTGGTGGGCTTTGGCAGTTTAGTGTAATCATTGCCACTTTATACAAGCCAAAGGCTGGCCGGTCAAATATCTACTTCAGTGGTTTGACTATAATTATTCATTTCCCCCATCCCCACCCTTCAGCAAGCAAAGCCTCAGGGATATATACTGTTTTCAGTTTGTCTGAATGCATGTCTTTATAAAATTATTGACAGCAAAATGTCTCACAAATTTCAATTCACATCAAACTCAAATTTTAACTTAGTTATACCTTGACACTACATCATTACCTGGTTATATTTTGGTGACATCAACATCATTTTCAAGGTCACAGGATCCATGTGTAGCAAAGTGGTAGAGATCCAGTCTGTCAGCAATAAATGCACTAATTTTGAACAGTGATAAAAGATTTGAATGAGAATTGTTAATGAGACCTATTTAAGATAACATCCCCAGGTCATGAAGAACTTTCTTTCGGCTACGACAGGCGCATAGTTAGTACTCAACTTCTGCCAAGGAAAGCTGTCCTGTTCCTGTGAATCTCTGTCAAAAATCAAGGAGGAAAGGGTTACAGATGTTTTATTTGCTAATTAAGAAACATGGTTCTAGGCCAAAAATAAATCTCTCATGGAAAAAAAAATGTGTCACCTAGGAAGCAGAACTGGAGCTGCTCTGCTAACAGATGGGGCATATGAAACCAGGAAATCTGGCTCGTGAATAAAGGTGGAGACTTTAAAGCGTTTTGAAAGCACGCAGTCAGCATCAACCTCCAGTACACACTACTTTGGTATATCTGGTAAAAACCACATTTCTTCAGAATCCACTCATCTGAACCTTGTAAAGTGCTAATCACTGCTATAGTTGTTTTCTCGTTACTGGTAAACATATTATGGTTAAAAGATTCTAATTCCTTATGAAGATACCTTTCATTCAAATACCAGTAAGCCTAGTCTAAAGCAAAGCATAGTCTTAGTCAATAGCTTTCCTTGGGAAACTTTGCACGCAAAGTGTCCTGAGGAAAACTGTTGACTCAATCTGAAATCAGTGCATTAAGGGTTAATAATAACTTTTTAACAGCATTTATTTTTGTAAATATTAAATTTTCACATCAGCACACCAAAGATATCAATGTCATCTTGGTAGGAGGTTTATATACTGTGTGCCCTCTTTTGAGAGACCACTCCAGTGAGACCACCTGCCTTTTAAGACCACATTGATTAGGTCTGTAAGTCTATCATTCAATTGGAGAGAACCTGCTTTATGTGACCTGCCAGAGGGGTTGTCTCTCAAATGAAGGACTCGTACATGGCCATATTAGAAATTTTATGCCCAAGTGAACAGGCAGCATGTGAAAGGAGAACAAGCTTAATACACACACACACACAAAAGAAAAGAAAATCAATACACTAGTCTCTGTGCTAAAGCATAGTCATAGACATAGACAAATATTATTTATACTCGATTGTACAGAATGAGAACATGCTACCCAAGGACCAACAAAATTGAGTTACGATTAAAAAACTAACGAGTCAATGAAAACAGTGATGAGCTGAGAAAGCGTGTAAAAGCGTCAGTGATTGGTAGGGGCTGCACTTTCAGACATCATGTATGACAAACGAGGCAGTTGCAGGTTATGTCAGGCCAGCCCTTAATTCTGGCCCTCAAACCCCCAAGGTCAGTTAGTGATTTATGTCTTCTGGGATTTCTGACCAGGCTTTGGCATCAGCAGGTTCAAAACTGTTTGGACCATGAGGTAAACTCCTGTGTTGTCATTCAATAGTACTAGAGTCTGTTTAATTATGTTTTGTGTGCTTCAGAGTCATCAGATTGTTTAGGTGGGCTGGAGAAAGAGAATTGAAAAAATATGAAATGATATCCAGGACCAGGCGATGTGTAATGAGAGGTAGAATAACATTGCCTCTTGCCACCAATGTAGTCCTTTGGGCCCAGGGTTCTATTCCCAAATTTTGTGTGTTGACAGCTTAGCCACTGTAGCTTTTGAAAAGGGTAGACTAATTTAAATGTGAAAGGGCACTTCTACTGTGGGATAGGGAGCACAAAAGGGACATTCAGAGATGTAGTCTAAAACTATAGCACTTCAATGTGAACAAAATGGAAATTTGTAAAAGGCTTCCCAAATTAGTGAATTTGCTTTTGTTTGATACAATATGTTGTTCTGATGTCTTTGGTTAAAATGATCTTGAGCAGCTGCAAAAGTCTGATAAAAGGACAGGGAGCAATATAAAATGGAACAGAGCAGAGAAAAGGTGACAAGGAACCAAACAAAAAGGCAGGGTAAATGTCCCCTCTATGGCTGGGTAAATGGCCCCTCTATGACAGGGTAAATTTCCCTTCTATGTCAGGGTAAATATCCCCACTATGGCAGGGTAAATATTCCTTCTATGGCTGGGTAAATCTTGCCTCTGTGGCAAGGTAAATCTCCCCTCTATGACAGGGTAAATCTCCCCTCTGTGGCAAGGTAAACCTCGCCTCTATGTCAGTAAATCTCCCCTTTATGGCAGGGTAAATGTCCCCTTTATGGCAAGGTAAATCTCCCCTCTGTGGCAGGGAATACTGACTGAACCATGTTAAGTGGTAAGTACAGATCACAAGCATATGTTTACTGGAGTACATTTCATAGTCCAAGCAAACAAGAGAAGAATTAACAGTCATTGGCCTATATCACAGATACAAAATAAGTTGGCACAACACCCAGTATTTGTCTTCTTGTTTTCAGTCTAGATTACATCAACAAATACTGAGTGCACCAGTCTTGTTAACCTGAGATTACATGATCATCCTCACTCTGGTAAAAAAGAACATTGGACCAGAATCCACCAATTAACCTATCTTTAACTGACCAAAACTGGTTGGCCTTTATGAGATTTCTTAAATAAATATTGGTGTGGATGAAAAACAAGCTTAATGAGAATAAGATGTATTCATATTAACTGGGATCTTGTGCTGCCATCTGGGTTGCAAGGAGGAACCTTCACTTGAAGGAGGGCAGATTCATTTATTAAGCAGGGGGATATGAGCTTCTACCATAAAATTAACAACTTGAGAAAGCAAAAACTGTGAGAAAAGTTCAGAAAGTTCATTTTTTAGTAGAAATGGTTGTTTGCAGATGCTGGACATAACTGGTACATGTGCTCTCATTGCAGAGGCAAGGTTCCCTTGCCTTGCAACTGAGGGAATCAGAGTAGATCTGCAGATAATACAGTTAAATATAAATACCTCTTATTGTAGACAAGTCCTATCAGAATACTGTAAATTCATTAAAATTTTGCTTTATCTTTATGTTCGTATATTTTGCTTATGGCACAAAATTTATGAAAATGAAAACATTATGAAAGCTGTGACAATTTATGCATTTAAAAATAGTCTGTCTGGTGAGGTCACGCCAATGAACAATCGCCTGTCTTTAAAGACTGCATTTTAAAAAACCTTTACTTAAAATTTTTTTGTGTTTTTATACCTCTTATGAGACCACAATCGGATCATCCATAGGGGTGGTCTTTCAAGACAGGTTTCAGTCTAGGTACATTTATAGTGGCATGCCTTGGCTTGGCAGCTTTCCTCGGGATGGGTAGGGCTTTTAGTGCCTGCGCGACCTTTATTGAAAGTTACTTTGAGGGAAAAGGAACTTGACCATTCATATGACATGTAAAGTAGTAGATGTAAATATGTATCTTTCATTATCAGGAATAATGGATAACTTGTAATAAAAAGTCAAAGCAGCATATAATGAGGGGCACTTGTCCGAACACAGAGGTCAGTTTAGGGACAGCACAGATATCATCATAGCAAGCTCCAAAACATGTTTGGACAGTTACAAGCTGAAATCCCATTAGTATTAATCAGGCTTAAGTGGCCTTTTTTTAAAATAATTCTCAATTGAATATATTTGGCTAATGATAATACCAGAGAAATTCTTGCATGTCTTTGTCTATATTTTAGAAGTAGACCTAATATGCAGTGACAGCAACAGATATTGGGGACGTAGAAATTGGCTAACAAATTTTGCGTATTGAGAATATGAAGTCTTGCAGTACATTTCACTTTTTGAGATCAGTTGGGCTAAACTAGTTGTATTGGAATTTGGATCGTCACATTGATCTTTTCTTCTGTAAACAAAGCACAAAAAACACCCACCCACCCACCCACCACTACCTACTCCCCCCCCCCAAAAAATAGATAAAACAAAAACAAACAAACAAAGAAAAAGTGAGTCTGCTTTGAAGGCAACATTAATCTTGGTGGTCCGGAAAAGACCCGTTTCTCTTGGATGTTGGCCAAGACAAAATGTCTGAAAATAAGTTGTTCATGCGGGGTCAAGTTCATTTGGGTGTATGAAGTCATGCCAGCTTTACAACTGTCATCTGAATGTGCATGTCTCCATGATCTTAATGAAAATCTGTGTGGCTGAGAATCATAGGGTTACAACATTGTAGATCTGTGTGGCTGAGAATCATAGGGCTACAACATTGTAGATCTGTGTGGCTGAGAATCCTAGGGCTACAACATTGTAGATCTGTGTGGCTGAGAATCCTAGGGCTACAACATTGTAGATCTGTGTGGCTGAGAATCATAGGGCTACAACATTGTAGATCTGTGTGGCTGAGAATCCTAGGGCTACAACATTGTAGATCTGTGTGGCTGAGAATCCTAGGGCTACAACATTGTAGATCTGTGTGGCTGAGAATCCTAGGGCTACAACATTGTAGATCTGTGTGGCTGAGAATCATAGGGCTACAACATTGTAGATCTGTGTGGCTGAGAATCCTAGGGCTACAACATTGTAGATCTGTGTGGCTGAGAATCATAGGGCTACAACATTGTAGATCTGTGTGGCTGAGAATCATAGGGCTACAACATTGTAGATCTGTGTGGCTGAGAATCCTAGGGCTACAACATTGTAGATCTGTGTGGCTGAGAATCCTAGGGCTACAACATTGTAGATCTGTGTGGCTGAGAATCCTAGGGCTACAACATTGTAGATCTGTGTGGCTGAGAATCCTAGGGCTACAACATTGTAGATCTGTGTGGCTGAGAATCCTAGGGCTACAACATTGTAGATCTGTGTGGCTGAGAATCCTAGGGCTACAACATTGTAGATCTGTGTGGCTGAGAATCATAGGGTTACAACATTGTAGATCTGAGAACAGCTGCTGCAGTCCTACACTTGACATCTGAATTTTGTAGCCAAGTTTCTGTTAACTACTTGTTTAACCCTCCTGACCCTGAGTATTTTGCAACTCAATTTATTCTGTTTTTGAGGGTGAATTGTCATTTTCTAGAGTGAAATTCAAATGTACAACTCACTGTAGATCACATGACCTGAGCATAATGTTACAACTAAATTGTGACGTGCCGGCATCAATGACATAGTGCATTAACATACAGACAAAATCAAACGTACGGGAGGGATGTTTTGATGATACATGACATGTAACTCAGAATAACAACCACTAATGTAAACATACACAGCACACCACATAGGCATTGAAAGTAGGCCTAGGGCATATTTTTTGCAAAGAATACCCATGTAACTGACTCTCAGCCATGTAAGATTCTCTAAGTATTTAGACCTGATATGTCAACTCTCAGGGTCCAGAGGGTTAAAAACATATAGTCCAGGTTACAACGATCAAGAAGGAATCTGCTGGTGAATAATTGTTGAAGATGTGTTGCCTAATCTTTAGGTTCAAAAAAAAGTATCCGAGGATACTGTGCAGTAAGTACAGTGAGGGAATACTAAGCTTCAGGGCGACTTCATTTTGCAAATTCATTATTTCCCTTTTTTTTCTCATATTTAATTTCATAAAAGTTATGTTGTTTATTGTCACATGTACCTTAAATGTTCATAAAGTATCTTCACAGGATTAATCAATCCATTCTTGCACAAATTATCCAAAGTGTCTGGGTTTGAAGTGTCTATTTTATTTGTATGTTTGATTTTTGTTCATAAAAATTTCTCGTTAATCGAAAACATGCTTCGTGAAAATGGTGTACAAAAACTATTATAATCACATGTGGAGGGGTGGGGGGGTGGTTAAGGGGTTTTCCGTATTGGCGTGCTGGGCATCTTTATTTGCCATACTTACATACTGGAATCCTTTTTAATTTCCGTATTTTGTACCAACCATTGTTTGTACATTTTCTTATTTTCCGTACCTTGTACTAGGGCAAAATTATTACTTGTACCAGTGTACTATAGGTGCCCCCCTTGCCCCCCCCCATGTCAGGGGGAGGGGGGGTCCTCAGCTTTCTTGACAAACCCCTAACCTATGCCAAGGAGACCAGTTGGCTGCATGTGATTTTAAGGAGGAAGGGTTACTATGTAATTAGATTAGTTTACATAACAATCCTATCATCATGTTGTAGGTAAGCACAGAGGGCTTTGCATGTTAGTACTCTGCAAACAATTTGGACTCAGTGAAGCTTAAGGGTCTACTACTCTACCAAACAATTTCATGTGTGTCTGTTGTTTGTTTGGGATTGCCCTGTTGCTGTCAGTATTTTCATATTTTTTTAGTCCAGGTGTTTGGGATTGCTTAGCAACTTTCTGTACTGTGCATTGCTTTTAATTTCACTGTACTCTTATTTTTGCTTATTTTACTGATGGCACAAAACTGTGAAAATAAAAACACAGTGAAATGATATTTTCAATATTGTTTAAATAGGAATTATGCCCAAAACAATGAAATTAAAACCAAGTGAAATGTTAAAATTGCAAAAACTCTGCAAATTTAAATACGCGAAAATAAAGCAATTTACAGTATTTCAGTATTTTGAAAGTCTTAAGTGTTTGGGATTGCCTCATTGCTCTGTATTTTCACATTTTATTCCATATGTTTTGGATTGCCTTGTTGCTTTCAGTATTTTCATACAAATTTCTGGACAAAAAGACAAATATAATACTGAAGGTTTCTGGTTCTAGACCTGGCCGTTGCGTGGTGACAAAACATAGTACATAATACAAAGTCCACATGTTAGGGATTGCCTCATTGCTTTCAGTACAGTAAAACCTCTCTATACTGAACACCCTTGGGACCGGAAAAAATTGTTCGGTATAGGGAGGTGTTCAGCAGAGTGAGGTTTGCTAACGTTGAAAGTATATAATCGGGACCTTAGACATGGTGTTCAGTACAGAGAGGTGTTCGGTATACAGAGGTGTTTGGTTAGAGAGGTTTTACTGTATTTTCATATTTTAGTCCATGTTTTTGGGATTGTCGTGTTGCATTCAATATTTTCATTTGAAAGTCCACAGGCTGGAGATGTACAAACATGATCAAAGTGGTGAAAAGTTGTGTTCAGTCTCAGTAGGATTTAATTAAAAAGAAACTGACACAGATGGTATGATGAACTAGCAGACTTGGCTCTCGTGTGGTTAAGGTGTGAGACTGAGTCAGCAGTGTTGCCCAGATACCCAAGTGAGGCGTAAGCACAGTGTTCATCATCAAGCAGTTTGGGTGGGCAAAAGGTTAAAGATACATGTACGTTATAAGGGAGACCTTACCTGTACTATGGCAGCAGCTGGTATATATTGGTGTCCGTTGTTTGCTCATTGTTTTGAACTGCTTAAAAAGACAATTGTTCTTGCTTTTTGAACAATGGTAGTTCCAAATATTTAGACTGTAACTTCTGGTATTGGACAATTATGCCCCAGGAACATTAAAAAAAAAAAAAAAAAAAAAAAAAAAAAATCCCTCAAAAAAGTCCTTGTACTGCATTGTAAATCTAGTAATTTGTTTGGCCTTACTCTATTGAGAATCGTTTTGAATGGAAAAGACGCGCAGGAGTTTCCCTTGGTGCACGTGTGGCTTTCTGTGTCTGCCTTTCTTATTGTTCCTTGTCAACAAATGTGAGACACACAAGCTCATGTGCAACCATGGAGGACAGCAAGCACACTGGAACATTGTATGGGCACATGGCAGCACACTGCTGTTTTATTACATGGCCCTGTAGTCATGTATTCATGTGGGCCTCGCTCCGTAAACTGAGCCTGCCTCCACTATTGTGACTTTATTCCAAGGCCTGAGTGGAATAATCAATGGGGGGTCAAGAGGTCAGGACAAAATGGAGCTTTTTGCATTTCGACCAACAGGTGTCCTGGTGGTGGTGGGAGGGGGGCCCTGTTACTGTTACTGTGACACAAGCTGACAGAGGCACAAGACCAACGTCTTCAAGAAGTATATAAAGCATGACTAGTCACATTGTGGCAGATTTAGAGGATACTCAGATCTAAAGCAAAGAAGGAAGGAGATAACTGTATGGTACACAAATATGTGTATTAACTCATTCCATACTATAGTGACAGGCCTTGGTCAGTGGTTCTGGCACTGCCTTGCAAGTCATGCTGCAGCTGCCCTTGCGGCAGCTGCAGCATGACTTGCCAGGCAGTGCCGGAACCACTAACTTAAGACTGTAGGCTTGTTGGTACTTGAACAAAAGCTTTTTTCATGAAGAATTGAAATATGCAATTGGTGCCTTAAATCTCAGTAAATATACAGAAAAATCAGGAACTGGTATGGAATTAGTTAAAACAAATCATTCTTATAAACTTCTCTTACAGAGTATCAGCCAGAACGGTGTATCACCCAGTTTCAAATATGGACACGTAAAAATCATGATTTTTATAATGGAAAGAACAGGATTTTATAAAATTTGGACAAATTTAGCTTTTAATTTGGACACCAAGATTTCAGTTAAATGTTTCAGTGCCAGTCACATCTAAAGTGGATCTACTGAAGTCCAACTAGTCAGAATTATCATTAGAATCCCAGATTCATATTCTTCATCACAAGACCTTTGAGAAAAGCTGTTTACTCAGTCCACACTTAGAGTTAAATTTTGGCTAAAACTTTGTCTTAGTTACAGCCATAGTGTGTACGCATGTGTTAGACTCTGAAGAACAAAATTATGATTATGGAAGGGAATTAGCTAAATTATTAAGCAATACAAAAGTGCTAACATTGTGTGTTAACTCATTCCACCCTGATGACGCTTTTTCCCGCTAATATCTAAATGTCGTCTGCTAATTGTATTTTACTAATTTAGGGATTATTTTTCAATATTTTGGATGAAACTTGCATGGAAGATCATTCCAAATTATATGCCCATGGTCAACAGCTTTCCTTGGTGCGCTCTGGGCGCAATGCGCCCAGAGCGCGCCAAGGAAAGCTGTTGACTCAGTCTTCTATCAGGGTGGAATGAGTTAAAGTGAGTTTTGCTTTTATGATATTTGAATATGGGAACCACCATACTATTTAGCAGTGCATAACGGTCGCTGAGCACATGGGATAACATTTAAATTCAATAAGAATTAAACATAATTTCAAATATTTATTATTTGATGATATAGGTATTGGGAGAGGAAAATGAATGAATACAAAGTACATTTAAATTGGTCCATTTCCAAAAGTTGTAAATGTCAAGAAAGAATCATTCAGCAAAATAAATGTTTGCATATTTATGTAGTTTGGGAAGTTTTGATTGCTTATTTTACTGTGGAGTTGAAAAGTCGTATGATAAACATACAGCTCTGTTGCATCTGAATGCAAAGAGCTTGGAATATACCACATATTCAGATTTTGATAAAAATGATTTCCAAAGTTAATAGCAGGGTTACCCACAAAGTATATGCATGTTATGGGGGGGGGGGGGGGTAGATTGGCCCAGAAATTAGTGTTCAGTAGAATGAGTGGAGGAAATGGCCTCTCTTGCATCCAGTGGACCAATAAGGGGCCCACAGTGGCCTGTGTAGAGGGAATGGCCCACCTCTCTTGCATCCAGTGGCCCAATAAGGGGCCCACAGTGGCCTGTTTAGAGGGAATGGCCCACCTCTCTTGCATCCAGTGGGCCAATAAGGGGCCCACAGTGGCCTATGTACAGGGAATGTCCACCTCTCTTGCATCCAGTGGGCCAATAAGGGGCCCACAGTGGCCTGTGTAGAGGGAATGGCCCACCTCTCTTGCATCCAGTGGGCCAATAAGGGGCCCACAGTGGCCTGTTTAGAGGGAATGGCCCACCTCTCTTGCATCCAGTGGGCCAATAAGGGGCCCACAGTGACCTGTGTGGAGGGAATTGCCTCTCTTGCATCCAGTGGGCCAATAAAATAAGGGGCCCATAGTGGCCTGTGTAGAGAGAACAGCCTCTCTTTGTGTCTCATCCAGTGGGCCAATAAGGGGTCCACAGTGGCAGACCTCACTGAGTATGTACGTGCTACATTTCATCTTGTTTGACAGTACTGTAGAAACAAGAGAGAAATCATTGACGTGGTCCATGTCAAAATTCCATTGGAAGTGCTTTAAGTGCTGTGTGTGCCGGCACAATCTATCAACACAGGATTGAGTTGTTGGTATTATTGTATTATTATGACTGTAGTCTGGACTCCGAACAATGATCAGCCCAATGATTATTAAGCCTTATGAGAATTTAAACATCACAAATCCCAACCCAGCAGACGTTTCTATATTGTAGCAAAGGTAGAGTATCACCTCATCTA
Source organism: Hermodice carunculata (assembly GCA_964020975.1). Lineage (NCBI taxonomy): Eukaryota > Metazoa > Annelida > Polychaeta > Eunicida > Amphinomidae > Hermodice > Hermodice carunculata. The sequence continues at coordinate 23,227,406 of OZ026618.1, forward strand.
AAAGGTCACAGGTCTCACATTCAGCTTGTCTGGTGTTGTATGTATAGCAGCCTCAAACAGCAAGTCCATGTCGTGCTTTCTATTCTGAATTGATTGTATTATCATAACACAGGAGCTGAAAAGGAAGAGTATTGGGTAGTAATATCAATTTGCTGTAATATCAATTTCCCGATGTGTACAGTGGAGTAAATAACAAAAGTATTCATGAGTGTGTTTTGTATCACACATTTGAAGCCTAGTTATCTAATAATTTAACCATTGAGTGCTTGCCATGACAATAGACAATTACCATATTCTTCCCAATAAAAGTCCCTGCTAAAAGGGATCCCCACCTCCTTTGTATATGGATAATCAAAATTTGGCTAAAAGTCTACATTTAATGATTTTTTTCACAGTATTTTAACAATAATGTTCAAAGTAGGTTTCCAAGCTGCAAGTTTATTAATTTATGTAATTTTGTAAGTGCCCAAGATGCTTATACGGAAGTGTATGGTATCTGAATTGTCATTATCATTTCATATTCATGTTCTTTACGGTAAGGCCTCTAGTTCAACATGTTTCAGTACAGTGAAACCCAAGTATGAGCCTCATGTTTTATCAAGTTTCCCTCAACTCATTCATACTCTGATTGTACAGTGGTTTTTGCTTTGCCTGGCAAGTGCTGTTTGAGCTTGTCTGTCCATAGCAGTAGCATGACTTAACTTTTTCAGTGCCAAGTAGGACTAAAGTCAAACTACTCAAGTGGAACTGCTCGCAGAAATGACAAAAATGCCAATTCATAATCCTTGTCCTTTCATTCAAGTACCAAGATGTTATAACTCCAGAGAATATAATGGCTGAGGTCAACTGCTTTCCGCAGTGCACTTTGGACACATTGTGCTCAAAGTATACAAATGAAAACTGTGGACTCAGTCCAAGATGTGGGACTGAATAGGTCAATAGCTAATTATTTTAAGACAAAAACGAACGAATTAGTTAATTTTTAGCTCAGTTGACTTGTCAGTCAGCTGAGCTTATCTTATGGTCCGTCGTCCGTCCGTCCGTCGTCCGTCAACAATTCACATTTTCGACTTCTTCTCTGAAACCGTCAGCCAGATCCACTTCAAACTTCGTGGGGATGTGCCTTGGGTAGGTGTCTACCAAGTTTATTCAAATGGTCATGCTCCAGTGATTTTTGGATTTTTAATGATTTTTTTGGTTCTTTTTTGGGCAAATCTTAAAAAAATCTTCTTCTCTGAAACCGCTGACCCAATTGCTTGGATATCACACAGGAACACTCCCTGGGACTCCTAGTTCTGATTTGTTCACCAAGTGGGGCTGCAATTTTTTTCTAATTTTTTATGAATTT
>OZ026618.1:23228953-23261953 GCA_964020975.1 Hermodice carunculata
TTGTGTGTTATTGCTATTTTCGACTTCTTCTCCAGAACCGTCACTCAGATTAAGCTGAAACGTGGTGGATATGTTCCTTGGAGAAGGGTCAAACAAAGTTGTGCACTATGTGGGAATGCTGCGGATTCCTGTTTTTTAACGATTTTTTCAATTCGGGCACTTATCGGTCAATGCAGCTGTCTAATTGATTACTATGGAAGTCAATGAGCATTCTAATGCTAATTCACATTTTCTACTTCTTCTCCAAAACTGTCATCCAGATTAACTTCAAACTTGGTGGGGATGTACCTTGGGTGGTTGTCTACCAGGTTTGTTTGGATGGTCATGCTCTAGTGATTTTTGGATTTTTAATGAATTTTTTTGTTCTATTTTTGGACAAATCTTAAAAAATCTTCTTCTCCAAAAGCGCTTTCTCAGTTGCTCTGATATCACACGGAAAGACACCTAGGGACACCTAGTTCTTAATTTGTTCACCAGGTGGCGCTGCAATTTTTTTTCTAATTTTTTTATGACTTTTTGTGTGTTATAGCTATTTTCGACTTCTTCTCCAGAACAGTCACTCAGATTAAGCTGAAACATGGTGGATATGTTCCTTGTGGATGGGTCAAACAAAGTTGTTCACTATGTGGGAATGCTGCGGATTCCTGATTTTTAAGTATTTTTTCAATTTGGGTACTTATCGGTCAATGCAGCTTTCCTATTGACTACTATGGATGTAAATGAGCATTCTCATGCTAATTCACATTTTCGACTTCTTCTCCAAAACCGTCATCCAGATTAACTTCAAACTTGGTTGGGATGTACCTTGGGTGGATGTCTACCAGGTTTGTCCAAATGGTCATGTTCCAATGAATTTTTGATTTTTTTATGATTTTTTTTTCCAAAATCTTTACAAAAGTTTTAATAGGAAAGTTTAACATGGGAATTTCTTGTAATGGTTATAACTTAAATAATTTTGGCGAGATTTACTTCAAACTTGGTGGGGATGTGCTTGGGTTGATCTCTACCAAGTTTGTTCAAATGGTCACGCTCTATTGATTTTGGGAATTTTTATGAATTTTTTTGTTCTTTTTTGGGGCAAACCTTAAAAACTCTTCACCTCTGAAACTGCTCACCCAATTGTTTTGATATCGTACATAGACACTCCCAGGGACACGTAGTTCCCAATTTGTTCACCAGGTGGTGCTGCAATTTTTTCTATTTTTTTTTTCATGAATTTTTTATATGGTTTTGCTATTTTTCACTTGTTCTCAGAACAGTCACTCAGATTAAGGTGAAATGTGATGGATATGTTCTTGTGGAAGGGTCAAACAAAGTTGTTTGCTAGGTGGCACTGCTTTAGATTCCTGATTTTTAAGTATTTTCAACTCAGGTACTTATCAGTCAATGCAGCTTTCCTATTGATTACTATGTAAGTCAATGGGCATTCTAATGCTAAATCACAGGACAACTGACATGAAATTTACTGTCTACTTGATAACTGGAGATCTGTTTTGAGTTAGTCCTGTGATGCTGCACATGTTAATGTTTTTGTATGAAGGTCATGCTCAGACAGTACATGAATGACTTTGACCTCGTTTCTGGGGTCACAGTGCAACATACATGAATTTTACTCTTCATTATAACTTGAGAACTACTTGAACCTTGATGTTGCACATGTAAGTGTTCTTTTACAGTTGTCAGGCTTACTCAGAACATGCATGACCGTGATCCTTTCCCAAGTTCCTAGAGCTGCAAGTGTGATGAATGTCAAGATCAGAAGATCAGCTGAGCATGGGCTGTTCACACAGCCCTCTTGTTTCATTTCCAGTAGGAGAGATTGCAGTTTTATGTGTATTTGGCTGGGTATATGTAACCCCATACACGAAGTTTTGGCAGGCCAGTGGTGTGTACATGTATTCCCACAAGATTCTGTGTTAAATCAACGTTCAATATGTGGAGTAGTTTTGTGGCAAAAGTTTCCAACTTTACAGAAGTTCAACTATGTTCAACCATTAACCACAAGAAATTTGCTGTTTCCAGGTAGAGTGGTTTTAAAGTTACACACATGCAAATTACAATGGAAGCTAATGGAATTACACCTACCTAGCCCTGCCTGCCTGCAGAGCCCTATACTGAGAACCCAAATGAATTAGCTGATCTCGACCTTACCTGTTTCAACAAAAGTTGATATTCGTAGAATTTCAATGATGCAAGATTCATATCCTTTGCAAAGAAACCTTTCATTGAAGTACCAACATGCCTATGTATATATACATGTAGTTCCAAAGATCATAAGAATGGTTCAGCTCAACAGCTTTTCTCAGGATACTTTGGGCATGGTATGCATAAAGTACCCTGAGGAAAGGTAAGAGTTGAGCATTGGGTACATGTACTTACGTACAGGAATATTTATATTCCCGATATTTCTTAGCAGTGAGAGAATAGGAGCTTTCATTGTCTTGACCATTCCATGAAGACATCCATAACACATGCCAGCCATGCAGCCCGATCGCAGTTTCATGCACCAGTACACTAGGCACTGCTGTTTTCATTCATAATTCCTGCACGCCCATTCTCGAGATGATGCTTGTCCTGTAAATATGTGTAAACTCCACATGCACAAAACTGATCCCTTGCCAACACATTTGTTTAATCAAATCAACACCACTGTACTAGAAAATCCATCAGAAACTTCTGTCTGGTTCGCATCGAAAGCATTGTGCAAAGGCGCATTCTGCATTTTTTGCCTGAAATCTGCAAGTGCGCCAATGTTGTAAGCGTTATATAGCACATTGCCTGCCAGCAACATCCATCCAATTTCTCAATAGTACTGGCCTTCAGGCTCGCCACATTATGTTCATGTCTGGTCAGAGGAAGGAGGCTTCGCTCAAATCATATACTGGATCCTGCTTGACACAACAAAAACGAGCTTTTAGTTGTGCCCTTTCTCGTGTAGCTTCAGGTTCTGTTGATGTTGCCAACATTGGCACAGCCCCAGATGTAGGCCTCGGTCATGTGCATTTCCACTATGCCTCTAGCGCGGTTGTTCCCTGTCATGAATCAGCCGCTGTCCCAAGTACCAGCAGTGAAACTTCTTACAGTACATCCAGCACTCCTTCTTCACTCATTGAAGTGTCACAGAGCCAAACAAATGAAAAATTATAATGCTGGAATGATTTCAAATTCCACATTCCACAACTGCACTTTTAACATGGTTGCCTCTCATTGAGCCATTGGCTGATTGTATCAGTTGTAGATACATCCACGTTAACTACAGTGGTGTTGATATTGATTTATTGTGTTGTTCTCAGTATTTTATGCAGAAAAATAACTTATTTTGTACTTCTTAAGGTTCTGCCCCATACCCGGGGGAAGGGGGGGAACTCTTTCTGTTTTCGGGTTGTCTGTCTGTCCGGGTGTCTGTCCGGATGTGCACAATCTCACTACTGTGATATCTACAGAATGCCTCCATATATTTTTCTCAAATTTGGCAATATTGCCTGTCTTGGCAAGATGAACTGATTAGGTTTTGGTGTCACCATGACCTAATTTGAGCAAATGGCAGACCCTTCAGTCAACGCTTGCGTTGAAGGTATGTCTGCTTTTTCCCTGGCATAAAGGAGGTAATTCTTATACTTAAAACTGCCTTAATAAATGAACATTTGCAGGGGACTGTTTTTGCTTAGAGTTTGTTCCTATTTTGTGTTCGACTACTTGCCAGGTAACTGCATGGGGGCATTGTTGGTGCTGAGCTTTCTATTCAACCCCCCCCCCCCCCCCCCCGAAACCCTCACAATTTATGTGGACAAAAAGGCATTTTTAGATGAGCATGTAGTACTTGTTATCTTTAATAAGAATGAAACATCCTTTTAAATAAGTTTTATATATTAGGAAAAAATGTTAAATATAATAAATATATCCAGTAGTGTGGCACAGCTAATTCTGTGTCCATGCAAATACACAGGGATAGCAAACAGGAAAATGATCTGTCACAAGTCAGTAATTATAGGAAAGATTAACTTGAAATTGTGTTCATTTATAATGGTAACATGAATGTGTCGAGTTACTTAATTAAATGTGAAATTCAGCTTAAAGTATTGTAAAGTAGCAAGACTTGGACACAGGAGAACAGTTTGCTGGAGATAAATTACATTTTGAAAATTATTAGCATGTCTGTTCTAAGGTGCATATTGATCATATCACACAGGAGAGTCAGCACACCAAGGAAGGGCCGTCCTTGGCACTTTTTGCCGAGAAATGCCAAATAAACTTGTACAAAAATCGTTTTCTTGGCATCTCGGCGCAATTTTGCCGAGAAACGCTGAGAGAATCAAGCTTGTCTGTGTTCTCCTAATGTTAATTTGCAGATAAAAGTGTTGTCATTGTTGTATTTATTGACAAATGCTATGCAAGACCAGCTATTTTGTGTCTTTAACGTGTTTTAAGTGATTTTTTCAAAACGGCATTTTTAGGGGTGGTTTGACATTTATTAATGGAAACGTGGTCTATGAGGTGGAACAGTTTTCTTTTGTTGGATGACAGAGCCAGACTGTTTATTTTAGTCGTGGTGGCTTTTCAGTGTTGTTTATCCCCACACACTGAAATCTGTCGTAAAAGCACATCAACAGGAATAGAAATATTGGATCGCGTCAAAGACAGATGGTATCGCAATGTAGGTGTAAACAGAATTTGGAAAACGAAGCAATGTTTCTTCAAAAGGCAATCATAAGGCAGTTGATCTCAGTGGAGTGTCCTCTCAAGACAGGGACTGCTGTAATTTCACGTATTTTATTGGATTCTTTTTTTGACCTGTGTTAAGAGACTCAATAAATGAGTACCAAACTCTTTTATTTTATGTGCGAAAGTGGTTGATCCTGACAATTAAATGGGAAAAAAGCCCTTTGTGAAATGTGAAAAAAAAACCCAAAACAAATAGCTGCCATGATCTGAAATTCATCTCCACGGGCAGCTTATCCTGGTGAGAACTGGCACGAGTCGTTGTTGAAATAGATTTGTGAAATTTATGCGTGTTCTGATTGAATCAAGTCAAAATGTCCCTGTCAACTTTGCAATTGTCCAGGTAAAGACAAAAGCTACGTTTAGATTCACTTTGGGTTCAGAAAGAACTCCCAAGTCAAACAATGGATTTGAGTTCAACAATTCATTGAATATGGTCGAAACATGTAGGAATAATCCAGGGTACCATTTCTCAATAGTCCATGCCCGAGTGATCTGGAACAAGGGGTTTAAATGGGCAGGTAATCACCAAATACACAAGTCATGCACCAGTGGGTCTGCCTGAAGTCCTGCAAGGGTTGGAGTATTTTGTAAACAGCTGTGCTGGATGTACAGAGAAAGTTCAATAAAATTCTGGGCTGGGGCTAGAAATTCATCATTTTAGCCAATCTGTCTAACTCAGCTGAAAACTTATTAGTATTATAAGAAAACAACACAAGTGTCACGACAGTGGACCGCCCTGCTTGTGTGTGCTGTCCAAGTCTTTGACAATTGACAGTCGGAAATCCTTGGTGTTTTTGCCTGACCGGTTTCGCCTCAACCTGGACTCATCAGAGACTGACCAAAGATTGCTGCGTTTTTTGTTTTCACCTCGATATATAGACTGGCCTTGGTGACATATTGTTACGTCATAGGCCCAACGTTAAATGGAACATTTTAACGTAACGCGGACAAAACTTGTTAGCCAGACTTAGTCAAATTAAATTTTGGAGATACTACTTGGGGCTAGCTCTGAGAATTTTATTGCATGAGCCATTTTTGCTAAAAAATCAAGAATATTTTATTTGCCACAAACAACCAGATTTAGGTATAATGATCATTTTCTAATAAATTGCAAACTTGAATGCACATTTTACGTGTGTACAATGTTAATTTGTATGTGCAACATCCATAGCCAGTTTGGCTAATTGGTGACAAAAACTATTAGCCATGCAGTTCACACCTTTTTTAGCCATAGGTTTACTGCCTAATGGCTAGTGGCAGCTCAGAAATTGGTGATATAAACCAAGTTAATGATTTACGTGGAAAATGTAGAAAAGAAAGGTTTTGTCAGTAAAGCTTATTGCTTCATGTACCTAAATATTTGAAGTGCTTGACCAATAAGGAGATGCATATTTTATCAAAATTTGGCCATTTTCAGGACCTTCCATTCTCTTCTGGCTTTGCTGCAGCTAATCTCACACATACAGTATTCTACCAGTGCTTGGTAGTTCTGAATCCAAAATCTTCTCAGCTGGAACTCTTGGAGAGCTGGAACTGATTTCTTGTACACACAAAGTTTCTGAGACTGAGTCAGCAACTTTCCTCAATGCACCCAGATTGCGCTGAAGAAAATTCATGTTATTCTTGGTGAGAGAAGAAAAAATGGGGAGTGACATCAGAATACAAAATGGCAATGTGAAGCCAGGCAAGTGCCATGGAGGCAAATGTGCTGGTTTGTGTTCCGCCAATAATTAGCGACAGTCTGACTGGTTTTGCCCTTCACCAGGCTCATCAGAGACTGAATTTTTAACAGATGCCATCCTTTCTTTATAAACTGTCCGTAAACATCGGTCCTAGTGTAGGTTTGCCTTTGGCTTGAGTAAGATGGAGTGCTTAACTGGATGTTGTCCATAATGCAGAAAAAAAAGAATACAAAATGGACAGTATCATGACTGGTGATAGTTTCCAGTGGAAATTAAATGCTGACATGTTTCGTGTGTGTGTGAGTTGAGATTTATTCAATAGACTTCATAATGCTGAACAAGTGATACAGAGTTAACTCTTTCAATGCCAACTGCAACTGAAGTTGAACTCCCTAACACGCTCTGTCCAGAATTATAAGGTTGCTAGATTCATGTTCTATGTGAAAAGACCTTTCATTCAAGTACCAGCATGCCTGAAGTTACAAGGAATATAACAGTCCTCCTCTTCGCTTTGGGTGCATTACACCCAAAGTGAAGAGGAAAGCTGTTGACTCCGTCCATATTTAGCCGTGAAAGAGTTAAGCTTGGAATAGGTGCATTACATGTATTTCCAAAACGGAAGATGGGCTGTAGATGAGTGTACAACTCTCTGCTTTGTAAGCAAGCCATGACGTCCAGGCCTCTGCACAGTACTGCCGGTTATGATGTCGTATCAAGTGTATCCAGTGCTGGCAGCTACTTTCATATCTGCCAGGTTTCTAGCAGATCTGACAAGCCTTCATTGGGTTCATATGATATGGAGGCCTCCTGGAGGGCTTTAGGAGCAAACTTGTGTATTCTTTTCATTTGTGTTCATTTTTTTGTGAAACTGTGGACTAGACTCAACATGGAATGTTGGAAAAAATGCCAGGGAATACTGCATGGGAAGTAAATCAGGTTTTAATGTTGAAAGTGAAGGATAAGGCAACTGTTTGATGTATGCTTTTAGGGGTATGAAATACCTCAGAGGCCCCAGCCTCATGGCCCCAGCACCAGCATGTGGCTGACATTATACCCACATAGGCCCCAGCACCAGCATGTGGCTGACATTATACCCACATAGGCCCCAGCACCAGCCTGTGGCTGACATTATACCCGCATAGGGCCTAGCGCCAGTGTGTGGCTGACATTATACCCACACAGGCCCCAGCACCAGCCTGTGGCTGACATTATACCCACATAGGCCCCAGCACCAGCCTGTGGCTGACATTATACCCGCATAGGGCCTAGCGCCAGTGTGTGGCTGACCTTATACCCACACAGGCCCCAGCACCAGCCTGTGGCTGACATTATACCCACATAGGCCCCAGCACCAGCCTGTGGCTGACATTATACCCACATAGGCCCCAGCACCAGCCTGTGGCTGACACTATACCCACATAGGCCCCAGCACCAGCCTGTGGCTGACATTATACCCACACAGTCCCCAGCACCAGAGTGTGGCTGACAATATTTTATAATGGCTCAAGTTTTTCTGGGCCAAGTGTTGACTTAGTCAGCAGCTTTCCTCAGCATGTTTTGGGTGGAATGCACCAAAAAGGAGACTGAGGAAAATGTTGATGTGGACCGTTCTAATGGTCTGTGTAACTGCAGGCCTATAAGCACAGGTTATATTACTGTTGATTGCTTAAATTTCATATGTTTAAATTTTCATGGTTTTCATATTTTTGACATTTCATTGTAGTCTTGATTTCCCTATTTAGGCATGATTCCTCTTCAAATGAATGTTAAAATCCTATTTCTCTGTGTATTTATTTTCATGGTTTAGTTCCATCATGGAAATAAGTGAAAATAAAAATACACAGCAAAATTAAAGCAGTTTACAGTAATTCAAAGCACACTCTTGCTCAGATTGGCATTAATGAGTGAAGTCAAATATTCAGTGAATTCACCGGAGGGATGGAAACATAACTCCCTTGCAGTGTTTTGGTATATTGGCATCTGAATATGTCAGATAAATGGGTTGTACAGCAAAAAAAATGGGACTTCAAGTCCCTCAAAACTTGTGTCATTAAGTGTGTACATCTGTATTGGATGTTTTAGTGCCATCATAATGAAATTTCACTGTACAGTATATTCACTCAAAAGTGGAAAGTGAATCCATTATGAACACCACAAAAAGTGGGAAATAAAAGTTGATGGGACGCTAATTCTTTGGAAATGGGAAATGCCGATTTTATTTCCTAGAAACTGGGACCTGGACCTCTGCACATCCCCTCTGGTATCCATGTTGACCCATTACACGAAGGTCAAAGGTTTAATCACCTATTTTAATAATAGATGGCAGTCTGGTTAGATCACGTGTATCATTTTTACTTTTGAAGATGCCGTCATGGTTATATGTATAGATTAACCTTTTTCTCTGTTAACTCTTAGGCACCGGGACAGAGTAAACACTCCTCATGTGACATGTCATTATCAACAATTCCGACAAATTTGTGAATGAGTAAGATCTGATATTTTCCCAGCCCTTGACATGCTTGTTTGCCATTGGGACAGGTGGAAAAGTCTTATCAAAAAAACAAAACAAAGCAAAATAAAAAACCCTGCTCGTTTCAATGGGAAATTCAATCATGGTATTTAGCCAATTTTGTAAAAATATGAAAAAGTAACAATTTTCAAAGATTTGGGCTAAATTGTAAGGGCCTATTTGGAAATTTTAATTGGGTTATTTACGTCGCTCACAAATCAAACAAAATGGGCAAACAAAATGGGCATAAATACAAGCATTAACACTGGGTAGAGTTTTAAAAGGTCAATCATAGGTCATGAAAGTAACGTCTACCTCCCCTTCTTGCTATACTGCAGCCTGTCCATAGTTAAGTGTGCTGAATCTTTCCAACTTCAAACAGCAAAAAGGAAGTCACAAAAATTTTCTTGAAATTTTTATGGAACAACAATTTCTTGCCATAGAAAGGACAAAAAAGCAATTTTGAGGACACCTCAATAAGATAATTAACTTTTGGTTGATGCCAGTATGGAGGGGAGGGAGGTCTTAAGTATAGCAATGGAGAACAAAACAGGCGGAGTCAGCTGCATTCTATGTCCAAGCTTCTATGGGTTAAAGGCATTAAAACATGCAGTTGCTATCTGTCAAAGCATGTCAGCCAAACAGCTATGCCATGACTCATGAAGGAGGGGGGCAAATGGGAGGAACAGACATGCATCTCTCTCTCTCCTCTCTCTCCCTCTCTCTCTCTATATATATATCTCCCCAAAAAAGTAAAATGAAAAAAAAATAAATATTTTTATAATAGAAAAGGGCAATGATGCACATTCAGAAAAAAATGTCTTCCTTTATTTGGGTTTTGGAGACTATTTGCAGATCTTCTGATGTGCTGAATTTTCTCCCTGTATAATAATAATAATAATGATAATAACCACCCCTCTGTGTCCCCCAGTTTCTTCACTGATTGAGAGTCTATTCACTGAAGACAAGAAACACAGTTGGTAAGCTTAGGCACTGTTTCTCATTGTCACCTGTGTGTGCACCTAGTTCTCACATTATTTTCACTTGCTGCATAGGGGAAATGAAATCATGTTTTTCGTGGCATGCTAGTCCATACTGGATACCCATTCAATCACCAGATATCTGACTGATTCATATAGGAGCTTTTGTAACTCATTAAATACTGGCCCAGATATCCCAATATATTTTATTGAAATTAGATAAAATTACAACAACAAATTAACATTGGGAGAATTTCTATTTCGATGTTTTCATGCCAAGTGAGAGGGGGGTGGGTTAGAATGCGCACCCCACTATTTCCTCTCCAGAAACTGCATTTTGAAGAAAAAATTGTTAAAAACTTTATACATTATAAGGGCCTTTCACCCTCTATCCCATAGGGGTCTGGTGCCCCCATTTCTGAAATACCTTTATTGGTCAACATGTTACTACATTCTGGGCTAGCACTAAGCATTAGCCAGTAAGCCACCAGCTAAAAAGGTGTGAACTGGCTAATGGTTTTTGTCATCAATTAGCCAAACTGGCTAAAAGATGTTGCACATTTAAATTAAGATTGTACAAATGTAAAATATGGCTACAAGTTCACGATTTATTAGAAAATGATCATTACACCTACATCTGGTTGTTTGTGGCAAATTAAATACAAATGTATTCTTGATAATTAACAAAAAATGACTAATGCAATAAAGCTTAAAGCTAGCCCCTGGTGGTATCTCCAAAATTTAGTTTGGCTGTCTCAGTATGGCTAATAAGTTTTCAGCTTAGTTAGTCAGACTGGCTAAAACGATGAATTTTCTGGGGCCAGCTGAGTACATGTAATGCCATTGACTTTTGCATTGCGTGCCAAGCAGTTTCAGTTACTGAGAGCATAGTAGAGCATAATACCAAGAGGAGGTACAAGCTCTGTGGAGAAAGGGTTAATATAATAATAATAATTTCACAAATAGGAAAATAATACATGTATAGTCTTTCCATGTGACGATGTGTTCCACATAATAGGCCTTTGTGTAAACAGTGTATTCTTGTGCGTGCAGTGAATGAAACCACAATTATTGAGCAATATTTCGCTGCAATTTTCATTGGGGGAGGGTGGGTTTCACATGTCCTGTTGGACATTTAAGAATCATGACTTTTTTTAAAAAATGATTTTTGCACCCCTAAAATACTTGGGATGTTTTTGATGACATATCTCAAAATGAACAAATTGGATACAGAAGTAGAGGTGGCTGGAGGAGCCTGCCCCGGGGAAGACCAAATCGGGGCTTCAAATAGGTAGTCTTTTGTGGCAATGGGGAGTGATCTTCCAAGATGCAGGACATTGTCAAGTTGAATACAAAAGAATTTATGTGTAACAGTTGAATACAGAAGAATTCATGTATAATTATAAAAAAGGCAGTAGATTTATTCAATCTGTTGGGTGTGGCAAACAAAATAATTGCCTTTTAGTGGACCCGGGTGATACGACAGACTGTACCCATTAACATAGATAGGTATCCTCTAAATTGGTTAAGTCATGCAGTCCTTCAATTTGTATACATGTACAAAATCATAAAATGGAACAAGTGACCAGCCTATATTATTTAGTAGGATTGTGTATCATGACTAATTTCTGTATCGCAATACTTTTAGGAACAGAGTCACGTATGTTGATACATGTCACAATATATTGTGAGAGAGTATAGTGTGATGACACTCTTCAAATTTACATGTAAAAGTATCACAGACACTGTACTGGTGTACTGGGCTGGTGCTAGAAAATTTGTCGTTTTAGCCAGTTGGGTTAACTTTGCTGAAAACTTATCAGCCAGAATTAGCCAAATTAAATTTTGGAGGTACTACATGGGGCTAGTTCTATGGATTTTATTGCATGAACCATTTTTGCTAAAAAATCAAGAATATTTTATTTACTGAAAAGAACCAGATTTAGGCACATGTATAATGATCATTTTCTAATAAATTGTGAACTTGTAGCCACATTTTACACGTACAATCTTAATTTATATGTGCCACATCCTTTAGCCAGTTTGGGTAACTGATGACAAAAACTGTTAGCCAGTTCACACATTTTAGCCAGTGGCTAAGTGGCTAATACTTATTGCTAGCCCAGGGTGTATAGCCATCCACTGTAGCATGTCTGCACACATCAGACATAAATGACTAATGCAAGCTGGCTTAATAGTGTTGTTTGCTTTTTATCTCTGGGCGGGGGTGGGGGGGGGGTTTGGGGTGGGGAGATGATTGTCTCACTTTTGTTCAGACAGATTTATTAATTGTGGTACAATTGAGTTTGTGACCATATCATGAAAATTTGAGTCACAGGGATTGTATCATGATAGAGTTCAGTGCAGGTATAATATCGTTTTTCCTGGTTTTGACATTCGTCCCAACCCTATTGTCCACACTGTTGCCTGCTGTTTGGCCATTAGACTTGCCTGCTGAACAGTGCAGGGTTAGTATCGTATTTCCGGGTTTTGATATTCGTCCCAACCCTATTGTCCACACTGTTGCCTGCTGGTTGGCCATTAGACTTGCCTGCTGAACAGTGCAGGGTTAGTATCATATTTCCGGGTTTTGATATTCGTCCCAACCCTATTGTTTACACTGTTGCCTGCTGTTTGGCCATTAGACTTGCCTGCTGAACAGTGCAGGGTTAGTATCGTATTTTTGGGTTTTATTATTCGTCCCAACCCTATTGTTTACACTGTTGCCTGCTGTTTGGCCATTAGACTTGCCTGCTGAACAGTGCAGGGTTAGTATCGTATTTCCGGGTTTTGATATTCGTCCCAACCCTATTGTTTACACTGTTGCCTGCTGTTTGGCCATTAGACTTGCCTGCTGAACAGCCCATTCTCCATCATGTTTTTTTCCCCGCTCTACTTGGTCTACTCTTTGGGTACGTGATCACTTTTTTAGTGCTGAAAAAGTGACTCAATTATGACCTGCTCAGTGCAGTTCATCAGACAACAGCACAACAGAATACACATACTGCCAGTGGCTAAGGTGATTATGATCAGCTTGCTGATTGATTTATCCATTCATGAGAAGGGTGAATATAACAGTGCACCTATGTTGACCTGACTATCAATGGAATTTTGTACTTACACAGCAGACCAAGTGTAGAGATGTACTTACAGGGCAGACCTGGTATATTGGAGGTATTTATAGGGCAGACCTGGTATATTGGAGGTATATATAGGGCAGACCAAGTGTAGTAGAGATGTACTTATAGGGCAGACCAGGTTTAGGTACTTATAGAGCAGATCAGGGATAGTGGAGGTACTTACAGGGCAGACCAAGTGTAGTACAGATGTACTTATGGTGCAGACCTTCTTTAATGGAGGTACTTACAGGGCAGACCAAGTGTAGTAGAGATGCACTTAAAGGGCAGACCTAGTATAGTGGAGGTACTTACAGGGCAGACCAAGTGTAGTAGCGATGCACTTAAAGGGCAGACCTGGTATAGTGGAGGTACTTACAGGGCAGACCAAGTGTAGTAGAGATGCACTTAAAGGGCAGACCGGTTATAGTGGAGGTACTTACAGGGCAGACCAGGTATAGAGATGTACTTAAAGGGGAGACCTGGTATAGTGCAAGTACTTACAGGGCAGACCAAGTATAGTACAAATGTACTTTTAGGGCAGACCAAGTGTAGTACAGATGTACTTATAGAGCAGATCAGGGATAGTAGAGCTACGTACGGGGCACACCAAGTGTAGCAGAGATGGACTTGTAGGACAGACCAGGTATAGTAGAGATAGTGCAGAGGTTGTTCTGGTTTGGAAGGAAGCATCAGCCTTTCTACCAGATGCAAAGGTGGCAGTGAGGGTAAGGTAATCTGTCACGACAGTGGTACCATGTACACTGGTCTCAGTGGAAGCAGCCGCAGTAGCCTACTGTATTAACCCTTTCCCCCTTGAATTGACACTTGAGTCAACAACTTTCCTCAATGGTATGAGTCGGGCAGGTAGTGCCCAACTCATGCCAATGAAAGTTGTTGACCTGGGGCATGTAATCTTGAAAGGCCTATTTACCATTCTCAGTCCAAATTGTTTTTCATTATTGTTGAAATTAGTTGAAAACACTGAAGTAGACGGCATTGAACCACCAGCCGGTTTTGGCTGGTTTAAGGGGGAAAGGGTTAAAGCCACAGCCTCTGATGGGCAGCTAATGACCGATCTCCCATGAAGAAGACAACAGAAGATCAACCTCCATTAACCCCTCTCAGCGTGAATTGATAATGAGTCAACAGCTTTCATTGGTGTGGGTTTGAGCACTACACACAATGCATGGCCAGGAAAGCTGTTGACTTGGGTCATGCTACCTGGCTCGTCTACAATTCATACTCGAATTGTTATTCATTACTATTGAAATTAATCAAAGAACATTGAAGCAGGTGACATTTGACCACCAGCCAGTTTTGGCTGGTTTGGGGGGGGGGAGGGTTAAGAAACACCCCTATTGAGAGGTCACCATGCAACCTGCCAGTGGGTGGCCACTCAGTCTTGACTATGTTTCAAATCAGAGTAATAGATGTAAATTTAGACAGAAAAAAAAATGCAGTGACAGTGTTATGTTTAATCATTCTCATTGACAGGTGGCCTGAAAATACCCATCACCCCCTTTCCATTAGAGCCAGTAAATATGTACAGGAAATTAACCTGTGTGTAGCAAAAAGTAATGAATGTGCCGGCTTACATTGAGGCCCCATAAAGGGGGAGCCTGTAACCTCAAACATCTGGTGTTGCTACAGTGATCATTAGACTTGTAAAAACAGGCAGGTATTGGAAAAAATATACTGCCCATGACAGATGCCTGGGAACAAAATGATGGCAGACCTTGCAAATCAATATGGGCTAACTGAGCACTGGTAGAATAACCCAAAGGGGGCCCCTCGCCCAAGGAAATGAGACCAGATGCCCTGGAGGGATCATTGTGAGACACATGGATTCCTCTCCAAGCAGAACAAAATGTCATTTATTTCTTGTCCTAGTACATGTATATGAGAGCTAAGGATACATGGAAAACCCAAATTTTGCCCGTTACCCAAGGAAATGAGACCAGATGTCTTGGGCGGATCATTCCTGAGACCCATGGATTCCTTATGGAACAGACCAAAATGTCTTATTTGTTGTCTCAATATTCTACAACTGTACGTTGGTTCTGTTATTTTTATCACATGTAGCATGTCAACCCAGATAATGGGCCATTTTTTTTGTTTTCTCTTTCCCCCTTCCCCACCCTATTATTTTTACTACTACTGTAGTTTTGTACAGTGGAAACTCATTATAATGACACCATCTGTTCCCTAAGAAATGTGTCAGCTAACTGAATAGGTCAGATAGATGAATCAAAAACCAAAGAAAAAGAAATTTTTCGCATGAAAATTGGTGTCATTATATTGAATATGTCACATATCTGAGTGTTGTTATAATGTGGTTTCACTGTAGCATGAAACAAAGAACAAAGGTTTATCCTGTCATTAAATCCAGGCATGATTCAAATTTGAAATAGAATCCATTGGGATCATTTTAAATGGAAAATATCCAGTACAACTGCTGTTGGTTATACTTGAGGCTAATGGAAGAGCCAGCAGCAAGCCTAGCACAATATGATTGAAGAAAAGCAACCCTAAAAATGGGTTCAAAGGAACCAAGCCATTTAGTGATGCAAGGAGGGTTCTCGCATGTTTCACACAGTCAGCCTGTGACCTCATTTCTCTCATACATTAACACTACAGTTATTACAATAGAACAATTATTTTTGCCATCTCACATAAATCTGTTGAAGTCCATAAGGACATGATGAAATTAAATATCTGTTTCATGATTCATTTGGAGTAAGACAAGAGTATATTTATATGTAACATTAACCCCCCCCCCCCCCCCCAGTCAATGATGCTGTTCATTCTGCTGTCTTATGTGGCCACAACACCAGACTGGCAGCAGTGACCCCTGGTGTCAGAAGCACGCCTAGCAGACTTGGGTTTCCTTAAGAATCTTACAGGGAGACCAGTTATGTTTCATGTATATGGTTTCTACATTTGTCCCTCTTTTAACAGAATGGTTTGGGGGGAGCGGGAGCAGGGGGGGGAGGGAATCCCATTATTTTGGTACAGGTAATAAATTTGCCCCAGTAAGGGTACGGAAAATAAGAAAATTTAGAAAGAATGGCTGGTAAGAAGTACAGAAGATAGAGGGGCTTCCTGTATGCAAGTATGGTAGCTAAAAAAAATATAAAAATACTGAGTACGCCAGTGCAAAAAACACCTCAACGTCTCTCTTTATCAGACTTAACATTGCTTGATATTCATGCTCTGACCCGCCAGTGTGCCTCAGAACAGTTCTCTTAACTGGGGTGGCGCTAGAAAATTTATCATTTTAGCGAGTCTGGCTAACTTAGCTGAAAACTTATTTGCCAGACTTAGCCAAATTGAATTATGGAGGTACTACTTGGGGCTAGCTCTGTGGATTTTATTGCATGAAGCATTTTTTGCAAAAAAAATCAAGAATATTTTACTCGCCAAAAAGAACCAGATTTAGGTATGTATAATGATCATTTTCTAATAAATTGTGAACTTGTAGCCACATTTTACATGTCCAATCTTAATTTATCTGTGCAATATCCTTTAACCAGTTTGGCTAACTGATGACAAAAACTATTTGCCAGTTCACACATTTTTAGCCAGTGGCTAATTGGCTATTGCTTAGGGCTAGCCCAACTTAACCTTGTGCAGCAGCACAGTTCTCTTAACTGTTTGTGCATCAGGATGGTTGCATTAACTCTTTGTGCATCAGGACAGTTGCCTTAACTCTTTGTGCATCAGGATAGTTGCCTTAACGCTTTGTGCATCAGGATAGTTGCCTTAACTCTTGGTGCATCAGGATAGTTGCATTAACTCTTTGTGCATCAGGATAGTTGCATTAACTCTTTGTGCATCAGGATAGTTGCCTTAACTCTTGGTGCATCAGGATAGTTGCATTAACTCTTTGTGCATCAGGACAGTTGCCTTAACGCTTTGTGCATCAGTACAGTTGCCTTAACTCTTGGTGCATCAGGATAGTTGCATTAACTCTTTGTGCATCAGGACAGTCGCCTTAACGCTTTGTGCATCAGGATAGTTGCATTAACTCTTTGTGCATCAGGACAGTTTCCTTAACTCTTTGTGCATCAGGATAGTTTCATTAACTCTTTGTGCATCAGGACAGTTTCTTTAACTCTTGGCGCATCAGGATAGTTGCATTAACTCTTTGTGCATCAGGACAGTTGCCTTAACGCTTTGTGCATCAGTACAGTTGCCTTAACTCTTGGTGCATCAGGATAGTTGCCTTAACTCTTTGTGCATCAGGACAGTTGCCTTAACGCTTTGTGCATCAGGACAGTTGCCTTAACGCTTTGTGCATCAGTACAGTTGCCTTAACTCTTGGTGCATCAGGATAGTTTCATTAACTCTTTGTGCATCAGGACAGTTGCCTTAACGCTTTGTGCATCAGGACAGTTGCCTTAACTCTTGGTGCATCAGGATAGTTGCATTAACTCTTTGTGCATCAGGACAGTTTCCTTAACTCTTTGTGCATCAGGACAGTTTCCTTAACTCTTTGTGCATCGGGATAGTTTCCTTAACTCTTTGTGCATCGGGACAGTTTCCTTAACTCTTTGTGCATCAGGACAGTTTCCTTAACTCTTTGTGCATCGGGATAGTTTCCTTAACTCTTTGTGCATCATGACAGTTTCCTTAACTCTTTGTGCATCAGGATAGTTGCCTTAACGCTTTGTGCATCAGGACAGTTTCTTTAACTCTTTGTGCATCAGGATAGTTGCATTAACTCTTTGTGCATCAGGACAGTTTCCTTAACTCTTTGTGCATCAGGACAGTTTCCTTAACTCTTTGTGCATCGGGATAGTTTCCTTAACTCTTTGTGCATCAGGATAGTTGCATTAACTCTTTGTGCATCGGGATAGTTTCCTTAACTCTTGGTGCATCAGGACAGTTTCCTTAACTCTTTGTGCATCAGGATAGTTTCCTTAACTCTTTGTGCATCAGGATAGTTGCCTTAACGCTTTGTGCATCAGGACAGTTTCTTTAACTCTTTGTGCATCAGGATAGTTGCATTAACTCTTTGTGCATCAGGACAGTTTCCTTAACTCTTTGTGCATCAGGACAGTTTCCTTAACTCTTTGTGCATCGGGATAGTTTCCTTAACTCTTTGTGCATCAGGATAGTTGCATTAACTCTTTGTGCATCGGGATAGTTTCCTTAACTCTTTGTGCATCAGGACAGTTTCCTTAACTCTTTGTGCATCAGGATAGTTTCCTTAACTCTTTGTGCATCAGGATAGTTGCCTTAACTCTTGGTGCATCAGGACAGTTTCCTTAACTCTTTGTGCATCGGGATAGTTTCCTTAACTCTTTGTGCATCAGGATAGTTGCATTAACTCTTTGTGCATCGGGATAGTTTCCTTAACTCTTTGTGCATCAGGACAGTTTCCTTAACTCTTTGTGCATCAGGATAGTTGCCTTAACTCTTTGTGCATCAGGACAGTTTCCTTAACTCTTTGTGCATCAGGATAGTTGCATTAACTCTTTGTGCATCAGGATAGTTGCATTAACTCTTTGCGCATGCATGTGCTGTACATTGTTTTCATGATCTTTGATGTTATTTTTGTCATATCATATGGCAACATTGATCCACAAATATTTTTATGGAATGGATTTTAATGTATTTGTAAAGGACAGCACTGTGCTGTGCAACTGAAATTCGCTAAAGCAAACTTAAGATCTCCTGAAGTATTTTCTTAACTTTTTTAGTTCAGAAATACATGTACTTATTTTGGATAAATTCAGTTGACATTTTTCAAAATTCATGGAGCAAAATTTTGCTGCAATGCTCCAGTTGTACCACCCTTTAGCAGAGTCTTGTTAAGATGTATACAAAAGAAAAAGGAAACATCGTTGGAGACCAAGTGAGGAAATAAATAAAAAAATGCCAACAGAGGCAAATGAAAATTGTGGAAATAGAGCCAAATTCACATAGCTCTGTTTTCTTTGGGGCAAAATAATTTAGTCTCAAGTACAGTTCTCTACAAAGCTCTCGATATATATATATATATATATATATATATAAAATGTGTATATATTATATAAGTACCACACAAGACAAGAGGCACTTGACATATTGATGTCTGAAATTGATAAGATATTTTAAGACAGGGACTTTGCTCTGCACAGTACGGACAGAGTCAAAATGCAGAGCAGACAAAAAGATATTAACCAGAATAGGACTGAATCATGAGCTTTCCTTGGCACTGGTTTTGTGGAATGTGCCCAAACCACACCAAGGAGGGCTGCTGGTGTGTGTGTATGTGGGGGGGGGGGGTACCTTGGTGATAGGTCAGAGAGATGCAGTGGTTAGGTGTAGGGCAAGTTTCATAAAATCTGTTTAGAGAGACTACATGTGGTCGTTGTAGGTCTGATGGTGTAAAGGTTGCTTGTTTGAGGTTGAGTGACACCAAGCTTTATAAAATCATGTAATTGAAGGACTTGCCTGTTTAGTGGTTTTTGCATTGCTGGACAAGTCATAGTGACCAATTGTATGTGACAGTTACAAGAGTACTCATTGTGCATGCAGTGTGCTCCAGTCTCGACAGCACGTCATTTCACCAGATGCTCACATTTGGAAAACCTGCATGGTGTGGATATGGAAACAGGTTACGTGCTGAAGAATGCGAGTGTAAGCACACGTGTAATGGTTTGTCTGAGTTGGTATGTATGCTTTGTCAGACTGCTGCTATTGAATTCTGGTTAACAACTGAGTTTCAAACAAATTTGAGTAGTGTGGCAGCATTTAAATTTGATGCCGCAACAGGCAACGCAAAATGTGAGCATATTGGAATATTTGGGAAAGTAGTTTGTGCCAGAGTATTGGTTTAAACATATTTTTATTTGACAATATTACAAGAAACACATTAACCAGTCACAATCAAAGCAATTGAGAAACAGGGCTAAGCCTTTTTGAATCCCTTTGTGAGAGAAGTTGCCTTCCATTATTAGTGAACCTGAAGAAAAGATATCTCCACAAGGGATATCAAGTTGACAGTTTGTACTGACACCCAGCCACAATGGTCAAGACGAAGGCTGAATGACAGGCTTATTAAAACAAAGGGACATCAGAACTACGAAAGAAGTAAGGCAACAGATTCTCTTAACGTGGCCTGGCTATGGTATCTCATTCCTCGGCAGATAGATCCTCCGAAGCAGTCTTACCTCATACATATTTGTGTAATTTTATCACAAATTGGTAGTTGGCGAGAGAAGGCTGCAGATACTCAGACACAAGATGCTAATAACATTTCTCAATATTAGCTGCATGTTATGTACATTTACAGTCTTCATGTAAATGTTTGCCTTTTGTATATTCTTTTGTCATATGTGTTGCTGTCACAGGCCCATTTTGTGTCTTTTTTTTCTGCCAGGACACAGGTGTAAGTCAACCCATTAAAGTCGAAGAAGAAGCTTGTTTGGGTCTGATGATAGGTTACCATGACAACTGTTCAAGCAGATGATTCTGTGATTAGCCAAGTCATCAGATTAGAAGCATCCTGGACAAGTACATAGCATTGATGCATCTAATTGTGTGCCCAATATCACCATCCTCCTGCGCTCTATGTTAACTCTGCCCATGCCCATCTTAACAAGTGCCAATGTGCGCTGAATTGACATAGTGCTGCTAGATTTATACTCTTCGTAAACCAAGTTTTTCCCTCAAGCAGCGACATGTCTACAGTTGCATCAGGACCCTAAGAATGGTCCAGGCCAACGTTTCCTCTCGACATGCTTTGCGCGCCATGTGCCTTGCAAAGCAAGCCAAGGAAACCTGGTGACCGAGTCAAAACATGGCACTGAACAATCTTTTTACCCCTCTGGCCTAGATGGCCGAGGGGTATTGTCAACTATGCGTCCATCCGTCCATGCCTTGTTAATGCCATGTCTCCAAAAATACTCATTTTACATAGACCAAATTTTTACCTCAGCTGACTTGTCAGTCAGCTGAGGTTTTTTGAGGGTCTGTCGTCCGTCGTCCGTCCGTCGTCCGTCCTTCCGTCGTCCGTCCTTCCGTCGTCCGTCCATCCGTCCGTCGTCCACAATTCATATTTTCGACTTCTTCTCCGAAACCGTCAGCCAGATTCACTTTAAACTTGGTGGAGATGTGCCTTGGGTGGGTCTCTACCAAGTTTGTTCAATTGGTCATGGTCCAGTGATTTTTCGATTTTTAATGAATTTTTTTGTTCTTTTTTGGGTAAATCTTAAAAAATCTTCTTCTCCGAAACCGCTTACCCAATTGCTTTGATATCACACAGGAACACTCCCTTGGACTCCTAGTTCTTAATTTGTTCACCAGGTGGCGCTGCAATTTTTTCCTAATTTTTTATGAATTTTTGTGTGTTATAGCTATTTTCGACTTCTTCTCCAGAACTGTCACTCAGATTAAGCTGAAACATGATGGATATGTTCCTTGTAGAAGGGTCAAACAAAGTTGTTCACTATGTGGGAATGCTGCAGATTCCTGATTTTTAACGATTTTTTCAATTCTGGTACTTGTCGCTCAGTGTAGCTTTCCTATTGATTACTATGGAAGTCAATGGGCATTCTAATGCTTATTCACATTTTCGACTTCTTCTCGAAAACCGTCATCCAGATTAACTTCAAACTTGGTGACAATGTACCTTGGGTGGGTTTCTACCAATTTTGTTCAAATGTTCATGGTCCAGTGATTTTTGGATTTTTAATGAATTTTTTTGTTCTTTTTTGGGTAAATCTTAAAAAATCTTCTTCTGCGAAACCGCGTACCCAATTGCTTTGATATCACACAGGAAGACTCTCTGGGACTTCTAGTTCTTAATTTGTTCACCTGGTGACGCTGCAGTTTTTTCCTAATTTTTTATGAATTTTTGTGTGGTATAGCTATTTTCAACTTCTTCTCCAGAACCGTCACTCAGATAAAGCTGAAACATGGTGGATGTGTTCCTTGTAGAAGGGTCAAACAAAGTTGTTCACTATGTGGGAATGCTGCAGATTCCTGATTTTTAACGATTTTTTCATTTCTGGTACTTGTCGGTCAATGCAGCTTTCCTGTTGATTACTATGGAAGTCAACGGGCATTCTAATGCTAATTCACATTTTCGACTTCTTCTCGAAAACCGTCATCCAGATTAACTTCAAACTTGGTGACAATGTACCTTGGGTGGGTTTCTACCAATTTTGTTCAAATGTTCATGCTCCAGTGATTTTTTGATTTTTAATGAATTTTTTTGTTTTTTTTTTGGACAAATCTGAAAAGATCTTGTAAGTCAATGGGCATTCTAATGCTAATTCACAGGACAACTGACCCAAAATTTACTGTTTACTTGATAACTTGAGATCTGTTTTGAGTTAGCTACACATGTTAATTATTCTTTATGAAGGTCATGCTGAGACAGTACATGAATGACCTTGACCTCGTTTGTGGGGTCACAGTGCAACATACATGAATTTTACTCTTCAGTATAACTTGAGAACTACTTGAACTTTGATGTTGCACATGTAAGTGTTCTTCTATAAAGGTCAGACTTACTCAGAACATGGTGTCCTTAATCCTTTCCCAAGTTCATAGAGCTGCAAGTGTGATGAATGTCAAGATCAGCTGAGGCACGGGCTGTTCACACAGCCCTCTTGTTATCATAGGGGGCTATTGTCAGAGGTGCTTCAGGTGCCTATTGAAAATAGGTCACTAGGTCACAGTACTATGTTAAAGAAAAAAAATCAGCATTAACACAATGTCTAAAAAATATTGAATGTAGCTTCATAGCTATTTTGACAGTTGGTCCTAGGGATGCCGTAGAAGCCTATCAAAAAGGTCGCAGTCCTGCATTGAAGAAAAATGATGGTACCACGGTATCTTCAAATCTAATCTCATTGTAGCTGTACCAATTATTTATGACAGTTGGTCCTAAGGATGCCTCAGACACCTAGGGAAAACTAGGTCACTGGGACACATATTTTGGTCACAGTGCTGCATTGAAGAAAAATGGCCTTGCCATGATATCTGTGCTCATTGCATTTACACCAAAGCTTTGTCATTGGGTCAAACAGAAGTAACCTTGACCTACCCAAGGGTATTGTGGTCACCTACATGTCCGTCCGTGTGTCTGTCTGTCCATCTTGGCTGAGGGGTTTTCAGTCATTGATCGGCTTCTTGTTTCTGTTTGCAATTAGTGTGATGTCACATCTGAAACCATGCCCACTGCATTGCATGGCAAGATGTTTTGATATAAATTTGTGTTTTGTTCTGACAAAGAATTTTACAAATTGTTCAAATGTTAAGTTTGAGAGTAATGATAGACTTTACAATACTCTGTCAACTCATTCAGTGCCACATATTAGACTGAGTCAACAACTTTCCTCAGCACACTTCGGGTACAGTATGCCCAATGTGCGCAAAAGAAAGCTGTTAACCTAACGTTTATACTCGATGTAACCACAGGCATGCTGGTACTTGAATGTCTTTTTTACAGGGAACCCAAATCCAGAACCCTTGTTATAGTTCATGGCAGTTTATTTTGAGTAGTTTGACTTCAGTCGCAGTTGGCTTCAAAGTGGATGATTATCCGTCAGAAACATGCAGTGCTGATGTTTTATGCAGTACCAATATGCAGCTTTTATCTCTTAAAATTCCCAGAAATGGTCCCATGTCATAAATGAGCTGCTTCTTGTTTAGTTGAGAGTGACACGGGTGATTTGTCCACTGCTTTTCTTGATCTTCGTGGGGGAATAGGTGGAGAGGTTGATGAGGAAAACGG
Source organism: Hermodice carunculata (assembly GCA_964020975.1). Taxonomy (NCBI): domain Eukaryota; kingdom Metazoa; phylum Annelida; class Polychaeta; order Eunicida; family Amphinomidae; genus Hermodice; species Hermodice carunculata. The sequence continues at coordinate 23,252,698 of OZ026618.1, forward strand.
TGGCCTCAGCCCTGAGAGAGGTAACTAAATTGTCTGGAGGGAGATTCAGTAAACATTTGTGATGCATTTTCTGAAAGCTAACAAACTAGAAATTCTATTTAGTACACTTCCGTGATGTAGTTTGGTGGCTATGTTTACATAACAATTACACAATTGATCATCATCATTTACCACAGACATCGATTCAGCTCATAGGTACCTCAAATCTACTGAAAAGTGAAATTTATGTGGTGAATCAAAAAAAGAGTTTCCCACATTTTTTTAAATTTAAGCATGGTTTTGTCACCGAAGACAGTTAAAATTAACATGCCATTGATGTGTCAGCACTAAAGCTTTAAACACCTGTATCTGAGAACCACAACAAAAATTTTAAATTTGACACACGCTTTTTAACTCTTTACTGACTTCTACAATTTGCCATAAATTTAGTGTCTATATCTATGAAAATTTAGAAACTGAATCAAAATTTGTATCAAAGAATGATGATCCGTTTTGTACACTTTTATAACTGCAGTAGAAAATTTATTTACAAGAAACTTTAACACATTGCCATAACATGAATCTTTAGTTTATCATGTTTATTTGCATTGAAAAAATGTACACTTCATTGCATTTTATAGGCAGGGTTTCCGCCAGAGGGTTAAAAAGGGTAAAATAGCATTGCCCAGGATCCTCAAGGGTACTTTTCCTTACCCTAAAATTTTGGCAAAAAGTAAGATTTGGTATATATAATGCAAAATTCCCCATAAAGTCTTTATTTTTAGATTTTTACTTTAGAATATGATGTATTTGAGCACGCTAAAATTTTACTCGGGCAGAAACCCTGATAGGTGAATTTAGATTGTTATGTGAAGAAACTGTCAGGGACTACTAAAATCACTGCTTGCCTCATGCTGTTCTCAGGAAAAAAAAGGGAAAGATTTCTGTTTACGTGAAATAGAAGAAAAAACATAAAAGCCAATAATAATATACAAGCAGACACATTTTAGTGATTTGAGCAAAAAAGTGTCAAAATGAGGGACTCCATAGAGTATAGAGCGAAGGAGCTTTTTCAGAACATTTTCATTCATGTGCTGAGGTGGGGGTTGGGGGCGGAAACCACAGCTGGATCCCAGTGTATCATGCACAAATTCCAAGACCTTTGCACATATCACCATTAATTCATGAACCCATTTAACAGCCACAGATAATCAATATAGAAAATACCACGTATTCTAAATCACAGGTAGATGTATTTATTTTGTATGTCACATTTCATGGCATACATTTCATGTCAATCACAAGTAAACGGGAATTGTGTTGATGATGTATGGATTCAATAACAGATGACAGAGCTTGACATTAAGATGAGCGAGTAGCAGATAACAATACAGGTTGCTCCCTCCCATTTACCGGTACATAATATGCAGCAGAGACAAGATGGTGACCTGCAGCCCTTCAATAGTGCCTTGTTGGCCGACTTGGGGGCAGGGGTGCAGAGGATGTACATTCAGTGGGACCAGTCTGAACGGACCATGTCTACAACAGTCTATCCAAAGTCTTACCTTTGTGAATATTTTTATTTGTATCTTGCTTTCATGCCAATCATACCTGGTATTAGAGACCATAATTTGCGTTTCCTTATGGTGGTGTTTGAAGCCAGCTGTGATGATATATTGATTGTTGTTTCACTGTATATTATGACAAGTGTGTTCATGCTGAGGGAGAGGCAGAGCAAACACAACAGTAAGCACATGCTGAAGACCATGCAGGCACTGCCACACTGTGAGGTCATATGTAGGGACCTCACATATTGTGGGATAATAGGTCTGGCACGCCACACATTGTGGGATAATATGCAGGCACCCCACACATTGTGAGATATGTAGGCACCCACAGATTCTGGGATAATATGCAGGCACCCCACACATTGTGAGATATGTAGGCACCCACAGATTCTGGGATTATATGTAGGCACCTCACACATTGTGGGATAATATGCAGGCACTGCCACACTTTTGAGATATGTAGGTACCCCGCGCTTTGTAGGATAATATGCAGGCACCCGACACCTTAAGATGATATGTAGGAACCCTACACATTGTGGGATAATATGTAGGCACCCCACACATTGTGAGATAATATGCAGGCATTGCCACACTTTGTGAGATATGTAGGTACCCCGCACATAGTGGGATAATATGGCAGCACTCTACACATTGTGGGATATCATGTAGGCACTCTACACATTGTGGGATATCATGTAGGCACTCTACGCATTGTGGGATATCGTACGCACTTGACACATTGTGGGATATCATGTTGGCACTCTACACATTGTGGGATATCATGTAGGCACTTGACACATTGTGGGATATCATGTAGGCACTCTACACATTGTGGGATATCATGTAGGCACTCGACACATTGTGGGATATCATGTAGGCACTTGACACATTGTGGGATATCATGTAGGCACTTGACACATTGTGGGATATCATGTAGGCACTTGACACATTGTGGGATATCATGTTGGCACTTGACACATTGTGGGATATCATGTATGCACTTGATACGTTGTCGGATACCGTGTAAGGTCTCAACACATTGTAGGATAAGTGTGCTGTGTAGACTGTCTGAGGGGGAAGAAATGTACAATGTGGTCATGTTTAGCACCAAATGATGTGCAAATACAGTGAGACATTATTATAATGATACCAATTGTTCCCTGCAAAAGGTATTGGATATCAGAATACTTAAGATAAATAAACCAAATACCAAGGGAATTTAACTTTTATGTTCTGCAAAACTGGTGTGGTTAAGTGAGTATGTAGGATATGTGAGTGTCATTGAAATATGGTTTCACTGTACCATGTAGGTGCTGTGAGGGGAAGTAGTGTGTATTATGGTCATATGCACAAAACTAATTAGCAAGCTACGGCATTTCCATCACGTCAATGAGTCATTGAACATGGAAAGACTATTTTGCATTTTCAAGAAAACAGTGGATCGTGCTTTGTAAGATGACCCATACTGATGATAAAAAAACCCACTGTCTGACTCTTTTGATGCCACATCTTGGACTGTCAACAGCCTTCCTTGGTGTATAGCAGCCAAAGCACACCAAGGAAAGCTGTTGACCTGGACTGTTATATTCTGTGTAACTACAGGCATGCTGGTACTGGAATGAGTGATCTTTTTACAAGGAACATGAATCTGGCATCCGTATTGTCTCGCCAGCATAACCTGGTGGTGACACTAAGCACTCACTAGCCGTCTGTCCGTCCCTCAACTAAAAACTTTGGAGTGGCATTATTTCAATAACTACACTGGGTCGGGCTTTCACACTTGGATAAATGATTGATAGTGATGGTCACTACAGGTTTGTACCATCACTGTCGTACTTCATTGGTTACATCATGCTTGAATGAGCATTGTAGAAGAACCTCAAAATAAGATTATCCCACAAAGTAGATTAGTTAGGGCTTCCATATTTACAACTAGATAGGGCTGTCATACTTGGGTACCGGTAAATGATTGAAAGTGATGGTCACTACAGATTTATACCCTCCCTGTCATACTTCATTGGGTACATCATGCTTGAATGAACGTTGCAGAAAAACTCGCCAGCATAAGTTAGCCATACAATTATATGCACATTGCAGAATAATGCTGGCGAGACGTTCATGCCCCCTGGTCATGCCTCTGGTTATAATTCAGAGCACTTCCCTTCAAGTAGTTGACTTGTGTCATAGTTGTCACCAAAGGAGTGAAAGATGCTGGTAACTGTAGTAAAGAAATGTAGTCAAGAATAGTTTTAACCTTCTGATCAGAATAAGACTGAGTTAGTGGCTTTCCTTGACAGCTTGGGCACGGACAGATGTCACTGTACAGTGGTCTCCTAGTTAGGCCAAGTGCACTGGAAATGTGGCTGTATAAGACGGGTGGCTTTTCTTGAGGAGAAATATAATGAAAATGCTCTACTTGCTGCTTGGAGAAGTGGCCTCTGTAGAAGGGTTGGCCTGTGGGGAGAGGGGCCTTACAAGAGGGGGACAGCTGTATGTATTTTGATGATGTTATTTTTCACAATCATAGAGGAAGAGGAAGGGGGGGGGAGTGTCATTATGAAGTTATGATTTTGAAGTACAAAGTATCCATGCACCAGTGGCCTGGAGATGATTGTAACATCAGATATGAGTAAATACAATGTATCATTATGTGGCCTGGAGATGATTGTAACATCAGATATGAGTAAATACAATGTATCATTATGTGGCCTGGAGATGATTGTAACATCAGATATGAGTAAATACAATGTATCATTATGTGGCCTGGAGATGACTGTAACATCAGATATGAGTAAATACAATGTATCATTATGTGGCCTGGAGATGATTGTAACATCAGATATGAGTAAATACAATGTATCATTATGTGGCCTGGAGATGATTGTAACATCAGATATGAGTAAATACAATGTATCATTGTGTGCCCTGGAGAAGATTCTGGCATCAGTTGTGAGTAAATACAATGTATCATTGTGTGGCCTGGAGATGATCATGACATCAGTTATGAGTAAGAGTAGATACAATGTTTCATTGCCACTTTACCACACCTGAGCTTGCATGAAACACCAGTGCTGTACATCATCATGTGGCTGGGGGTGCATCCATGCAGAGCACCTCCCACATTCACCCTTTGCACCCTTACAGCTGTGTGCTGTCAATTCTTCGTGCAGTAGTCCCAAGCTGAGAGGACCATCCATTAGCCAAATGGCTGGTGCGGGAAAATAAGACGATTTTAGCTGTTAACACTTTGTAACCTGTAGCAAAACTGGGTATATTTCAAAGTGTAATAAACCAGTAAAACTTGTGTATGTCAACTTTGATTATAATTGTTGAGAACAGGTATAAAATTGTACAAAGTATGGTTTTGACGCGAGAACTGCTTGAGGCAAACTGGATATACAACAATGAGAGATATGAATAAATCAAGCATAAGCAATAATGAATCTGTAAATTGGTGGTCTTAGTAAAGAAGTGGTTTCTTTTTGAAAGTTGTCCTAATTGGAAGTTTTACTCTACTGTATATCTTGTAAAGGAGATGAAATCTTTTTAATTAGTTGATACTTTTGACATTTGGGTGAGTAACAAGAGTAAAACTTTACCAGTGTGCTGCATATATGAGCATTCTTCATGATTCTTCGGCACTAAATATGTGAAGTGATCATGAAGAATGCTCACAGGTGTGCACACGAGGTTGGTTTCACTTTTATTCCATCCTCCTAGATCGTAATTTTGTTGATAGAATTGCAAAGTGAAGTAACATTACAAAGAGATACTGGGATCAGAAAAAGAGAACAATTTGATTTACAACTAGCCATGCAAGTGCACGCAGTCAGTTACATTACACTAATTATGCAGTGAGAGCGCAGATTCAGCTAGGTGAGAACAGCTAACCAGATTAAATGGGTGAAAACAACCTGTTTTACGGTCCCTATAGATTAAATAATAAATAAGCATGGAATAAAAAGACTTCATAGGAGCTTAACTCTGTCATGGCAAATTCAAAGAAAAGTCAATGTGTTCTTATTTAACATAACAATACTGGCTTCATATTCTTTGTAACGGACCTTTCATTCAAGTACCAGCATGTCTGCAGTTGCAGAGACCAGGAAAGAGTATCATAATAGTCCAGGTCAACAGCTTACCTTGGGGCAGTTTTGGTGCAATGCTGACAAAGCTTCCCAAGCAAGCAGTAGATTCAGTCACTGAAGGTGATATAAAGGTTGGAGAGTCGTGTCACATTATGCTGATAATTTTTGCCATGCAAATATAAAAAATATAACATTTTTCCTTTTTTCTTTTTTAAATATTTTATGTTTTTTTAATTTTTTTAACCATACAGCGCACAGAGCTTTATTTCCGGACTAATGCCCTGCCAGCAGGAAAAGACTGAATTCGGTAATTTCAGGAAAGTACATGTAACCAGGAAGGCTTTCCCTTTCCACATATTGTACATCAAAGCCATCACTGAGGAGCAAATGGTTAATTTATGCATTGTACACATACTGCTATTATACATGTATCTTCCTTTACTCTGTTTCAGTGCGGGACCCAAAGGTGACAATATGTACGAGTGGGTGTCCACAATTCTGGGCCCCCCGGGGTCTGTCTATGAGGGTGGAGTCTTCTTTCTGGACATACATTTCACACCAGAGTACCCCTTTAAACCTCCTAAGGTGAGACATGTGACCTTTGACCTTTCAAGTGCCATATTTTGTCACTAAAATAGATGTGTTGCTGAGATCGTTTTTTCTTTTTGGGAATGAACATAGTCAAGGAAATATATAGGATAGGTTACAATACATATATGCAATGTGCATCTAAATGTCTTTGTAAAAACAAAGTGCAGGTACTACAATGCTGGGTATGTATGCTAGTGAATATGAGATGTTTACTGACATATTGTGCTGTTATGTACACACCAAGTCATAGGTATGTGTATGTGTTGCATGAAGGGCAATAACATTGAACGCTTTCATGTTCATGGTGGCCAAAACACGGGGACATCAAGGGTAGTCTGTTAATCAACTGATAGCCCCTTTCCACGTTGAGGCGGTCGAAACGAGCGGCTGATCAAATGTCCTCTGCCTCGGATGTTTTGGACTAATTTCAACAGTAATGAAAGACAATTTGAAGAAGAATTATGAGTGAGACCTATCAAGATAACGTGCCCCAGGTCAGCAGCTTTCCTTGGCATGGGTTGGGTGCTCAGCAGGCAATCCATGCCAAGGAAAGCTGCTGACTGAGATTAAATTAAAACTTTCGTCATGGTGTAGTTGGCTGTGTAAATGACAACTATTTACTAAAGATCCCAGGATTACATTGATAAAAGCTGTATCTATGAAGGCTTTGGCCTTCTCTGTCCAAAATTATCTGTACCAGTGTGACTTGTTCAGTGTGCTTTATATGAGCTACAGTTTAACAAGAAACAGAACACCCAGACTTATAGATAACAAATACAGGGCTGTCATAGCGTCTATTTGTAATTTCATGAGTTTGCTTTGGTGACTATTTGTGAAAGAATAAATGATTAAAACACAAGATATAGCCATTTACAGTCATATTTCAGCTATGCGTGATGTGTTGTTTAAATAGCAAACAGACAACTGCCCCCTCTCATGACCCCCACCCCCACCCCACCCCACCCCAATAGGTAAATGTGCCTATAAAAAGCTTTTCTAAAAATGGAATGTGAACAAAGTACAAAAAAAAAAAAAGAGTTTGCTTTCACTTTTGATTATAAAGAGGAATGTATAAATAGAAATTGTGAAGAACAGATGAGGCGTCTCATTCAGAAGGACACAATTAGACCTCCTGCCTGGCAGATTGCCAGGATCATGGAGGAAAAAAGTCATTTCCTCTGATGTATGTTTTAGATTTATCAAGTCTGTGTTGAGCAAACACATTTAGAATTGCTGTATGACTAGTGTGGGGAAGTTTTCACATGGAGACCATCTTTGGACTTGATGATAGGTAGTGTGAGAGAAAAGTTTCTCTGTACACTCAAAGACTTTCCCATTTCCCTTGACAAACCTGAACCTGGTGGATCTCCTCGTTGCCAGCTTCAGTTTTTGCTTGTTAGCTCTGCTGACTTCTCAGTCAGCAGAGCTTATGAAATATGTTGTTCGCGTCTGTTGTCTCTGTCTCATGGACTTTCTACATTTTCAGCTTCTCAAAAACAGTTGCATGGAATGTTTTGATTGTGCACATGGATGTGCCCCAGGTAGTCCACTGCCAATTTTGTGAAAAGAAATGATTATGCAATTTGTCTTTTTAGCTCTGCTGACTTGTGAGTCAGCAGAGTTGTTGTTGGAATCCATTTGCGTCCTTCTTTTGTCTGTCTGTCAGTCCATCCGTCTGACCGAGATCTTATATTGACCACCAGGTGGTGATGCAATTTTTAAGGGTCCACCCCACAGGGGGGGGGGGACTCTCTGTGTTTTTGCGTTGTCTGTCTGGATGTGCACATTCTCCTTAATGCGATATATACAGAATGCCTCCATGTATTTGGCTCAAATTTGGTAATATGCTTACCTTACCTGGATTTTGGGTGTCACCATAACCTAATTTGAACGAATGACAGCCTAATTACATGCTGATTAGGGTTCGTTACCACAATATCTGCAGAATGGTCAATGTATTTTGCTTAAATTTAGCAATATGCTTATCTAGCATGCCAAGATGAACTGAATACATTTTGGTGTCACCATGCCCAAATTTCAGCAAATGGCAGACCCTTCAGTAAGCGCTTGCATTGAAGGTATGTCTAGTGTCTTATCTTTTATGAATTTATTGTGTGTTAAGGCAATTTTGGACTTTTTCTCCAGAATGGCTGAACAGAATGGCTTGAAATTTTATCCAAATATAACTTGACTTTAGACAATGAAAGTTTGCAAAAATGATATGGATATGTTGCAATCTTTTACCCCTCAGACCATAAGGCCGGATGGGGTATTGTTGTCACCTACGCGTCGGTCCGTCCGTTTCTTTTCAATCTTCATCCAGTATAGTGGAAGAGGAGGCTTCCAGCTAATACCTTAGTACACTTTACCTCATAACACCTCTAGTCAACTTCATGGTGCTGAAACTGTATTACTATTTACCTGTTTATACCAGTGTCAGTATGGTGGAATAGTGTATGAAGCTTTTAAGTTTCAAAGGAGACGTCTCTCCATGCCTTGTTAACGCCGTATCTCCAAAAACACTCACTTTACCGAGACAAAATTTTTATCACAGGGAGTCATTGAGGTGCTTCAGGTTCCTATTGAAAAGTAGGTCACTAGATTCACTTTTAGGTCACAGTACTACATTGCAGAAAAAAATGGCGTTAACACAATATCTAAAAAAATTTTTAATGTAGCTTCATCAATTATTTATGACAGTTGGTCCTAAGAATGCCTCAGATGGGTATTGAAAACTAGGTCACAGTGCTGCATTGAAGAAAAATGGCCTTGCCACGTCATATCTCCAAAAATACTTTACAGAGACCAAATTTTTATCACAGAGGGCCACTAAGGTGCTTCAGGTGCCTCACATATTTAGGTCACTGTACTAAATTGAAGAAAAAAAGGCTGTTAACACGGTATCTAAAAAAATACAGAATGTAGCTTCAGCAATTATTTATGACAGTTGGTCACAGTACTGCACTGAAGAATTAAGGCCTTTAACACGATATCTAAAAAAGCACAGAATGCAGCTTCATCAATTATCTA